>JAFVLL020041704.1:49369-98227 GCA_021397915.2 Tor tambroides | reverse complement strand
ATCTGGAAATACGTGAAGAATTTGTTCTGATTTTGAATGTCCAAGTGACACTTTTAATGTGTCATAGTAGTTATCAGTAGGATAAATGCTTGATGATACTGTATTGATACCCCAAGGGTGCAATTCAGGTCACGATGTGGTTGTCATTGTAAGTAATTCATCAGAGCTTAAGTAAGCTTTCAGATGATCATTACCCTTGTCATTGTAGAGGAAGCTACAAACACTTGGTAGTACAAAGAACAGGGGCACACCCGATGGTGTAATTCAGAATTTAATGTAGTTTTCCAGTTTTCCTCCACAAATTCAATAAGCACAAATGTTAACATTTACTTTCAAAGTTGAAATCCATCTCTAGAGTGTAATGAAAATAATCTCTATTTTCTGGAACAAGGTCTGATTGTTGCAGGGTTTGATAGTGCAAGTGTAACAACAATTTTAAAGCCATTTATATATTTTGAGATATGAATTTCAAAATTAATATAAATTTTGTTGTATTTTTTGCACAGGTGATAACAGGCTTCATGACAGTGAACATCAGTCGGTATCAAGGTGGTGTGATTGATCCATCTAGAGTTGGTGAATCTTCTGTCAGAGACTGTGTGAACAAAGTCACGAACAGGTTTGTGTGTATTGCTGCATAATATTTCAGTAAATTATATATATGATTGCCACAATAATAAACCCAGCCTTTGATATTACTTGAATTCAGGATTTAACCTGGCACACACCATTATATCTCCTTCTTGCTCAGAAGTTTTAAGATGTCCGTACTCAGACAGTCAGCCAGACTGAAAACAAGAGATCAAAACATAATTTCAGTGTAAGCCATGAATGACAGTCATTACTTGTCACAAAAACTGTGGATATGGATAGGGACATAGTTCAGAACACTTTTTACATGATAGATGAGTGGTTGTGAAAGTGTATGTTTTAACATTGCATGCAATTGCCACGCTGCACATTACTGTTAATTGTAATATTGACCTTATGTGGAAATTTTTCTGAGGTGAAGTAATCCTGAGTAATTTCTTTCACAGAATCATGTCAAATGCCTTGATGGTGAAATTCAATATGAGGGGTGGTGGCCAACTTTATACTAATGTAATTCAAGGTAATTTTGGCCTTATGACATTCAAAAAATCTCTTGTTCATTGTCTATTATTTATTTATGTAATTTTTATTGGTACCCTTTATATATTCAGAAAAGACTACCTGTCTTTATCAGAAATGTCCTGTTCACTTTAACACAGTTACACACCTAGTTAAGGGTCTTTCTCAAGGGCAGCACAGTGGGATTGTAGAGGGAGTGGAGAAATGCTCTTTTTTTCACAGCTAAAAAAAAACAGCTAAAATCTAACATGCATTTAATGCAGAAAAACTTTTACTGACATAAGATTATTGTAGAGTAAAATATATAATACATGTTGATTAACAGTTTCTAATGCTTCGTTCATGAAATGGATGCAAAATCTTGTTCCACTGTATTTTAAATTTAGTTGTAGGACCATAAAGACAGTAAGTAAGTGAGTGTCATTTACCTCAAACTTTGCCTTTTTTTAAAAAAAATATTCATATTCTCTTCCCTCAGATGCTGTCAAGAGGTGGAGCCCCAATACTACAGACTCAGACATTGAGGCAGCACTGGCGGAACACCTGAAGCACGCTCCAGGAAGAGCTGGGGGTGGTGGATATAAAAATTGAGCCATAAATAACTTTCACAGACTCTAAAAACATTTACACATGTTAACCATAATCCAGTCTTTTTGTGGTTTACTTGTTTGATTTATGGCTGTTTAACAGTAATGCAAGACTGTTAGGTAAAAAAGGAGTACTTCCTCTATTTTGTCTCCCTATCCACCACGCATCCTTACTCTTCTTCTTCCCGGCTTTGTCCTGGTTGTTCTTCCATTGTCAGAAATTTTAATACTATGTTGTGCTATGTCTAATGTAGGTACTGTATACATTACATTCCCTTCATTAGTTAAAGTCACAAGTTAATCTTAACAATTCATCAATTTGAGACACATTTTCAAAGAAAGACTAATAGAAATGTGTAGAAAATATGCTTGACAGTTTATTACAGCTGGTTCAAACAATTTGCATTTAATGACTTGTGCATATAGGCTAAATGAACCAAAGCATTAAAAATGTGTTGCTTTCTGATTGGCACAAGTGACTAGATGATGGAAGGTTAAACAAATAGTTTTGAGAATTTCAATTATGATCTGAGAAATGTATCAAAGTGAATAAGAAGTTGTGATAACATCTCTTGTGGTTCCCGGAAATTCATATCTCTAATAGTTCATTCCATTTATAATTCATGTTGTTTTAGCACATGTAAAAGGCACAAGGATGGGCATTCCCAGAAAAGGGAAGGCTGTGGTTCTTTCTGAAAGTAATATTTTCATGATTTATAGTATATAGTATAGATTTAGAGTATATAATAACCAAGAAAGATTGTGGTGTGTGTGTATAGACACCAATCTTTTTGTTGTGTGTGTGTGTATATATATATATATATATATACATATACATATATATATATATATATATACACACATAGTGCCTTGCAGAAGTATTCAAACCCCTTCATTTTTTCACATTTTGTTATGTTGCAGCCTTATGTTAAACTGCATTAAATTACTTTTTTTCCACATCAATCTACACTCCATACACCATAATGGCAAAGCAAAAACAGAACTGTCACAACTTTGTAAATTTATAAAAAATAAAAAATCTGAAATAAGTACATTGCATAAGTATTCAAACCCTTAACTCAGTACTTAGCTGAAACACCTTTACAGGCTCAAGTCTTTTTGGGTGTGATCCGACAAGCTTTGCACATCATCGTTTGGCAATTTTCTGCCATTCTTCACCTCACCTGTTCACCTCTCAAGCTCTGTCGGGTTGGATGGGGGCAGACGCACATTTTTATGTTTCTCCAGAAATATTTGATTGGATTCAATCCGAGGCTGTGGCTGGGCCACTCAAGGACATTCGCAGACTTGTCTATAAGCCACTCTTGCTGTGTGTTTAGGGTCATTGTCCTGTTGGAAGGTGAACTTTCTGGCCCGTCTGAGGTTCTGAATGCTGTGGACTGGGTTTTCATTAAGGCTATCTCAATATTTTGGTGCACTGAGCTTTTCTTCTACTCTAACAGGTTCCTCAGTCCCTGCTGCTGAAAAACAGCCCCACAGCATGAGGCTGCTACCAGCACACTTTACTTTTTGGATGGTACTCTGCAGGTGATGAGCAGAGCTGGTTTCCTTCAAACATGATGCTTAGAATTGAGGTTCATCAAACCAGAGAAAATTGTTTCTCAGAGTCTGAGGGTCCTTTAGGTGCTTTTTTGCAAATTCCAAGTGGGTTTTTGTGTGTCTTCACTGAGGAGAAGATTGAGTCTGGCCACACTGACATAAAGCCCAGATCGGTGGAGTGATGCAGTGATGTTTGTCCTTCTGTAGGTTTCTCCCATCTGCATATATGATCATGGAGCTCGACTAGAGTGACTATCAGGTTGTTGATCAAACTCTAACCAAAGCCCTTCTCCATCAGTAGCTCAGTTTGGCCAGGAGGCCAGCTCTAGGAAGAGTCCTGGTTGTTCTAAATGTCTTCCATTATGGATAATGAAGGCTACATGATTCTGTGAACCTTCAATGCAGCAGAATTTTTTTCTGAACTCTTTCCCAGATGTGTGGTTTGATGCAATCTTGTCTCTGAGCTATACAGTTTTTGACCTCAAGGCTTGGTCTTTGCTGTAATATGCATTTTCAGCTGTTAGACCTTTTAAGACGTGTGCCTTTCCAAATCATACCCATTCAATTGAATTTGCCGCAGTTTAATGCCACTCAAAGTGTGGTAATATTTACAAGCAAAATGAATGCTCCTGAGCTAAATTTCAACTGTCCCAGATAAGGGTTTGAATACTTATGCAATGGAATCATTTAAGTTTTTTATGTTTAATAAATTTGCAAAGACGTTAAACACCTGTTATTTACTTTGTCATTATGGTGTGTGGAGTGCAGATTGTTGTGGGAAAAAAGTAATTTAAAGCGGTTTAACATAAGGCTGCAACATAACAAAACGTGAAAAAAAATGAAGGGGTTTGAATACTTCTGCAAGGCACTGTATATATATATATATATATATATATATATTCCCCCTGAGTAATAGTTTCCTTGTTGTATTATGTAATTGTCTTCATCTGGAAATCCATTCAAGCCCTCAGCATACACACAAATGAATGATATAAAAGCTCAGCAAAATCACATTACCATTGATTTCTCTCATTTGAACCCTGCCCACAACATTAGATGTTTCGCTCAATTTGAAATAGCTGATAGAAGGATTATTCACACAAAACACAAATACATTCTAGTAACAATGCTCAAAGGTAAGAGCTTTTGAATTGTTTTCTTTTAAATCTTTTACAGTCTTCAAACTGTTGATCCTGTCGACCTGTCAAACTATCTGTATAATAGATCAAATTTGTAGATGCCAGTTTCCTGTGTGTGTCAAGAGATGACTTTAATGCTATTCTGTTTATTTTTATGTTTTGTTGTGTATTTCATTTGTGTCTTTAAAGACCAAATAATGGATGTTATAATTGATATTTAATTCTTATTCTTGACTCCTGGTGTGAGAGAAGATCCTTTATAAATGTAAACATCTGCTGCAAAAAACTGTTCCATGTTCATGAAATGAAATACTGTTTTTGTTTTTGCTGATTTGTTTTTATTGTTTCACACAGAGAGCCACTTGTATATAGAAATGACCATTGTCGTCCTCTTGTTCTCAGGTAAGAATCACACGCAAATATAGGCCTTTAAGTTTAATGTGATTTGATTAAAGTTACACCTTTTTAATCTTCAAGATTAAAGCTTTTAAATCACCCATTGCCTCTATACATATAATGTTTAAAAGCTGTCTTCTCCATTTCTGAATCATTTTACCAAATACTTTCAAGGAACTATAACACTATTTTGCTATCAGGAGAGCACTGGTATTTACTTTAATTCATATTCAAAATGCAGTATAACACTATTTTCTTCCTCAGCTGTCTATTCTCAAAAGAAACCAGATTTTGGAGCACTCGCAGCATGTGTCAACAAAAACCAAAGCCTAACAATTGATTGTTATTATCCACCTTGTGACAACACGCCCTTTAACTGCAACCTTTATGATGTTGAGGAAGGCACAAAAACTCTAATTGGCAGCTCATATGAGGCAATGGTAAACAACGTTTCACTCTTAAATGCTACATCTGGAGTATGCCGACTCATTATCAATGATCACGCCAAGATTTACCATAACCAGACCAAGACTTACGTATGCGCTCTGTCACGGAGAACAAGTAAAGAAGAGAAGACGCTCACTGTGAAATACACTGGCACAAGAAAAGGTTAGTGTCAGTTACTTAAAACGTAATCTCAAATAAACGATTTGATCATAATGAAATTGACCAAAAAATAATGGTTTGTAATGTTTTTGTAAAATATGGATTTTTTTTCCAAAATTTGCAAAAAAGGGCATGTTGTAGCTATATTCTGGCTAACCTGTCAAAATACTGTTTATTTCGATTTGAGTTCAGAATTGCGCAAATATAAACGTTTGCAAATATAAATGTGCATTCTTACTTTTTACATCAGTTCATTATCCTCCACCCTTTAACAGATTAAGCATCTTTTTTTTCCCAGAGCGACCAAAGGATTGCCCTGCAGGTGGACCATTACTACATGTCTCAAAATTGCTGTGGTTAATAGTGTTTATTTTCTTTCAAGAAACTTACTAAAATCAAACATCCTTCCCTACTCAAAACCTACTCTAAGAGAGGAGTGCATGTAGGAAACATTGTGGAATGGAAGATTAATTACATAAACTCACATAACGGATTAAATCATGTGAAGCAAATTAGACTTAAACTTATTAGGATCACAATCATTAAGGGTTAAGTCTCTTCAGTGGCTATAGCAGATTACAACAAGCCTTTATATTTCTTCAACTATGGGCATTTGGTCCTGTCTAAAAGCACACTTTTAACACTCCTATGGTTTCATATACTAACAATGTTCAACAGTGTATGCATGCATGCATCGTTAGACAATTTTTGTGTGTGTGTGCTGTTTTTTCTGAAAGCCATAAATGTTTATTGTCACTACATCTCAAGTTACGTATATCATGTTTAGCATGTAGTCATGAAAACTACATTTCTGGAATGACGACTCTTGTGTCTTGCTGAGGCTAATTTTCTAACTTAAATACACATTTAACATTTGACCTTACAGTTTTTCTCAAAATAACCACTGTATAAAGTCAAGAAACATTTTTGTTTTTGCTCTGGACTACTTTGACAAGAGTGATGTAGAAGTAGGCTATTCACTGTGAGAAAATGAATTTCAATGATGTTATTTTTCAGCAGTAAGAAAAGAAGTGTCACAGTTACATATGACATGAGAATAGTAAGGCCTAGTTAGGGAGTACATGTTATTTAAGGAAAATATAATTATATTTTCAGAATGACAATTTTTTTCAAGCCTAGTCTGTGGGGTAAAACGCCCTTAGGTGCCGGCGCTTCCCACTATCATAATTACTGTAGCTACCATGTTCTGAACATCACAATGTTCGTTTTTCCATCAAATGTCTTCTAGGTGGTTGCATAAAAATAGTTGGGCTTTGGGCCTATATTTAAAAAAAAAAAATGACCAAGTTATCACCATGCTAGTTAGCTAGCAGTTAGCATCAGCTAACAATATTTTTCAAATAGGTTGATTTTCAGCATGGTCCATTAAAAAATATTCATATGTATTTACTTTTATTTTAACTGGTCTTTTATAACATTTTATACTTGGTTTATAATTTATGTCATTGTCACTGAAAACTAGGATAACTTCTAGACTCATTTAACTTTTGTTTTACAGAAAAAAATTACACAATCCTTAAGAGGATTACCATATCCTCACACTTGTGAATAATTAAACAATTAGCCTACAGCTTTAAGGGAAATGGCACACAATAATTTGAGCACAAGTGATATTTACTTTGATTTTTCTTTGTTTTCTTCACTCGTCTTATTTAGCTTCAATCAAGCTTTTTCTCCTTATAGAAGCAAAATTGTTTGATGTGATGGAATTGTTTCATCTTCACACAATAAATATTGAAACTGACTCATTATTTCACTCTTTAATGTAGTTTTAAACATGTAACAATTCATATTATACTACGGGGCCGTTGAATGCTTGAATCTGATTGGCTGACGAACGTTCTAAGGTGTGCAATTATTTTCAGGGAAACGCACGGCGAACGTAGTTCCAGGCAGCTCTTGACCGCATTACAGTTCCATATCACTTCACCAAATGATTTCAGTTATTTCAACAGCAACAGCAAAATATCCAAAACCCACAACGACACTGGCCAAACACATAAATATAGTAAGCAATGGGATAAAAATGACAGATCATTTCCATGTTTTGCCACAAAATTACGTTTTATCATGTACGTAAAGCACATACTCTATTTCTCCAGCTCTCTCTCCCTTACACAGACACACAGTTTACACACATGGAAACATACGCGCTAATGTTGTTAGCGCTACTCTGACGACTTTGTCAGTAAATATTTTAGCAACTTAAAAGTACATGACATTTCACAAGCGAAGTAGGTAACAACGGGCACTGGCCTTCAGGAGGAAAAATGAATCCTGGAAGGCAAAGACTATAGAATGCATTGCTCATATGCCGCTTTCCATCGAATCTAAGCCCCGCCTTCGAGCAAAGAGCCATTCGACACTGTAGTGTCAGAGCGCTACTGCAGCTGCTGCTAGAAATTCGTTACAGTAGAAACAGTCAACGCTCTGAGGCGTATGGCTGGGATCATATACTGGCTGGTCTAGCCTGAGAAATACGCTTTGCTATTTGACAAAATAAACAACACTTATGATACAGTTGTTAACCGATTTCATTGGTGATTTCAAATCTGAAATTTAATCGTAAGCTTTGCAAACAGTTTTGGAGAATTTGATGATTCCCCATTCAAAGAGATAGGAGGCGTTTCAAAGATGGCCGCCGAGTGACATGACTTGTCTTAAAGAGACTTTGCTTAAAGTTTCACTATATAGAGACGCTGCTGCCGAACACTTTTGAGAGAGACAGACTCAGAGAGGTAGGCTAACGGCGACACGCCACCCTCTCTCCCATAACTGTCAGCTAACTGTATTAGCCGCATCGGTCTGCAGCCGCGGATAGCAGACAAATGCAGCAGCCATTACAGTTAATAATTCGTTAAATGAGAGAGAGAGACTCACATTACCTAGCAACATTGGTCCGACGCAATGTCGTGTCCTGGCCAAAAATAGTCGCGTGGGAGACATAAATATGTAAAAATATGTAACACAGAACATTTCTAAAAATGCATTCAGATACGCTTGTAGACATGTCTAGTTCTTCGGGGTTGCATGGCACTGTTACTTTGACTTTTAGCTACGCAGGATCAATAAATACTCCTGTTGGGTATTCAGTTGTGAGACGACGTCCAGCAGGTGACGTCTTTACACGTGCATTTATAGTCCATCAGTGACCTCTGAAACTTTCTTACAAATATGTGCAAACAATTGTGCTTACACCTTGCTATCACAAAATGAATTTAAGTGTTCCATGAAGTTTTTAAGAGGTTGTAATAGATGTCCACTGACGCCCTTACACGTCTAAGCACCTACAAAAATAATTAAAATAATAATAATAATAATAATAATAAATAAAAAGCATTTAATCTTAATAAAAAAAAAAAATACCACTCATTTGTATTTACATCTATTTAATGACAACTATATTCACAAAGGCTCTGTGGTTAAGTAACTGTGAAGCCACTCGCATTTTAGTCATTATTCTAATCTTTATTTCCGTACATTACAATACATATTTATACATATCAGTGTAAACGTATGTACAGACTTGAAAACAAGAATTCAAAACATAATTTATGTAAGCTATGAAATGACAAGTAATGACTGTCACAAAAACGTGATAGGAATAGGGTTCAGAGCACTTTTACATGATAGATGAGTGGTTGTGAAGTATATATATTTATAAATATATAAAGTTTCTCCTCTCTCTCAAGAATGGGTAAATCCCGTGGTCCACACTCCAATACAGTAGGTGAAGATAACTACCCTAACGCTATGCCACTGCAATTACAAAACTGAAGAAGAAGAAGAAGAAGAAGCAAAGAAGAAGAGGAGTGCTGAACTGAGGAGGGTGTGTTTATTATTTTGTTGATGAATTATTAAAAAAATCTACTGCTGGGCAAGTACATTTTGGTATTAATGTGGTTGAGATTTACTTGTTTGACACGAGGAACCGAAGAAATGATGCGTACATTGTCAGCTGAAATGTATTTTGAGTTTGGGCAAAAATTAGCTAGTAGGCTAAAGTTAGTTGGGATAACGGGAGGCTTTACCCTAAAGAACCCAAGCACGTGAGTCGGCCAGTATAAACCGCGGGTCTCACACTGAGTTCTGTTGTTTTATGCAGTTAAGCAAACTTTGGTTGGAAATTGATAGCTAAAATTACCAAGTCCCCCAATCTGTTAATGTGTTGCTGAATTTCATGCTACTGAGAGAACATGCTGGTGTAATAGATCTGGGGCTCCTAAGCCTGGTCTTCATGACACCTGGCTTAATATTTTCTAAACTATCCTCGCTGCATTTTCACTGTTGGTTACCTGATCAGGTGTTCAGTCAATCGTAGCTGGAAGATACCATTTCAGATAAGTTTGGTGTGGGGAGGCGAAATGAATTATCTTCTAGCTTATAATTCATTCTCTAGGTGCTATTGTAACTGCTAGAATTGACCAAAACGAGAAGCATGTTTAGTAAGTGAAAGACAGCTATATATATATATATATATATATATATATATATATATATATATATATATATATATATATATATGAATTCGTTAACCCCAAACAAATGGATATGTAATTACTGTAGTAGTTATGACAGGCAGCAAATAATATCACACCAGTATGTTTAATGATCCAGTAAAAGTTATTACTGGCCAGATGTGGCTTTTCAGAGTTTCTTTCAGAAAGTAAATGACCTGAAACAGACTGAAATGTTAAGTAAATGTAGGAAGAGCTCAATAATAACATGTGCTGAAGTCTGTAAATGAATTTGAACATGGATGTTTTCAGTAACTGCTTTAAAAATATTTTGAAAATATTTTATATTTTATTTTGCTAAATATGTCCTCTGAGTACCAAAGGAAGTGGAGACGGCGATGTGCAAGAGTTGATGCCTTAATGGAACGTGATAGCAGCTCTGAATCTGAGGGGTCAGTGGAGCCAGCCTTGGCAGGTGAGGGCAGTCCCCTCATGGAGGGATCAACACATGATGAATTACATCCCATACTACAACAGTCCAACAGCATCACTTCTTGAATGTTTTAGTAAACAGCTGGGCTGTCACACTTACAGGAGGAAAGAACAGGTATGCCACTAAAATGACTGTGAATGTAGTAAAATTCTCATTTGATTTTTATATGATTATTAATGGGTTATGGAAGTAATGTCACCTACCATGGAAATGTAAGTACTTTAAACACTTCATTCAGCAGACATGCAAGATATTGTTTGTTAGCTTTGATTTCAGATAATAGGGTCCTCCCTCCATTATGTAGATGCATAGGACAAATACATGTTATTGTTATAGCATTTAATAGTAAAATTGGACCGTGAAATGCTCCAAAACTAACACATCCTATGTAATATTTCCAAGAAGGACAATTTACTCAGAGCCTGCTGGATCTCCAAGTAAGACAGAGAGTTGCTGCCCACATCTCTAAGGGAAACAATGATGGCTACCTCCAGAAGTATGTCCCTGTGTTTTTTTTTTTTTTCACAGTTCCCTAATGTATAAAATTTAATGGAAGTGGTTGCAAAGCTCTTTATAAACATCTTAAAAATTCCATAGATAAAATGGTTCTTTATTTCCATTACTTGTTTTACTCTTTTCAACAGTAGATGCACAACATAACACCTTTGTAGGTCAACATCAACAACACAGAAGCCCTGAATCTTCACAGACCTGTGGACATATGTTGAGGCGTAGGTGCTAATGTTTTGAAAACTTTATATCTGAATGTGTACAACTAAGTTGATTTTTTTTTTTGCCCTGTTACAGGGCAAGACAAACACAGTCTTGTCAATTACAGAAAATTTTTTAGAAGAACTGTATTTTTCCCTGAAATACCAGCTCCAGCATCTAGAAATATGTGAAGAATATGTTCTGATTTTGAATGTCCAAGTGACACTTTTAAAATGTCGTAGTAGTTACCAATAGGTTAAATGCTTAATGACACTGTATTAATACCCCAAGGGTGCAATTCAGGTCACGGCACCATTGTCATTGTAAGTAATACATCAGAAATTAAGTAAGCTTTCAGATGATCATTACCCTTGTCATTGTAGGGGAAGCAGTAAACACTTGGTAGTACAAACAACAGCGTACACCCATGGCGACTCCTAGAGTTTAATGTAGCTTCAGTTTTCCTCCACAAATCAACAAAACAGAATGGTGAATACGCATTTCAAAGTTGAAATCCATCTGTAGAGTGTAAATGAAAATAATCATCTCCTGGAATAAGGTCTGATTGTTGCAGGTTTGATAGCAAGTGCATTATTCTGAAAGTCATTTATGAGCGATATGAATTCCCAAATTAATATAAATTGTTTTGATTTTTTTTTCTACAGGTGATAACATGCTTCATGATTGGTGAAACAATGGTAATATGGCAGTGATTGATCCGTTCAGAGTTGGTGGATCTTCTGTTTGGGAGGATTGTGTGAATAAAGTCATACAGGCGTATTTACCTTGCACGGTTTTGAGTCTTTTCGGCTGTCACAACACCGCAAACGGCACATTGCTGCAAAAAGTCAGCCTTTGATATTACTTGAATTCAGGTATTTAACCTGGGTCACACACCATTATATTCCACATATACCTGCCTCTGTTTTCTTGCTCAGAGGTTTTAGGACGTCCCACTGCACAGTCAGCCAGGCTTGAAAAGAAGCCATTCATAGCTACACCTTTTATACTAGGTAATTCATGTAATTTTGGCCTTGTAACATCTTAAAAAATCCTTGTTCCTTGTCTTATTTGTGTAATTTTTATTGCACTTTATCTATTCAAGGGATATTCTCTAAAAACTACCCGTCTTTATCAGAAATGTCCTAACTTACTTTCACACAGTTAGCACACTCAGTTAAGGGTCTTTCAAGGGGCACCACAGTGGATTGAAGAGGAGCGGAGAAACGGCTAAAACACAGCTAAAATCTAACACGATTTAATGCAGAAAATCTTACTGACATAAGATTATTGCCTATAGGAATAGTATGTTGATTACCTTTTTCAATGTTTTGCCCATGAAACAGATGTGCTCCATTGTATTTTAGTTCCACAAGACCATGAAGAAATTTTCGCACCATAAAAATGGTCATTTACCTCAAATACTTTTGCCTTGATTTTTTTTTTAAATATTCATATTCTCCCTCAGATGCTTCTAAAGATGGAGCCCCAATACAGACTCAGACATTGATGCAGCACTGGTTGTGAACACCTGAAGCACGCCCAGGAAGTTGGGGTAGACTCAAAATTGAGCCAAAAGAATCTTCACAGACTCTAAAAACTTTTACATATGTTAACCATAATCCAGTATTTTTGTTGTTTACTTTGATTTATGGCTGTTTAACAGTAATGCACGACTTTTAGGGAAAAAAAATGAGTACTTCCACAGCTCTGACTTCCATGCATCAATGATGAAACACATGAATCACACTCCTGGAAGAGCTGGTGGTCGTGGACCAAGAAAATAAGAGTAAACATTTTGAAAAAAAAAAAAAAAATGTGACTCTAAAAAAATAGTTACTTGTGTTAACTATGATCCTGTACTTTTATTTTCTTGTTTAAATAATGTCTGCTTAACATTAATTCAAACTGCGAAAATGCTCGCCACACAGATTTAGAATTAACCACATTCTACTGTTTTTATTTTCTTGTCGACAGTTGCTGTTTTAACAAACAAAGTCATTTTTCAAAAAATATAATATTCACAATAAATATGTTAAAGCAAATTAGAATATTCTTGCTTAAGTACAAATAATGTGTTATTGTTATGTACATGTGATTAAAACGTTTTACAGACGTTCAGGTCGGACTGGACCGATTTTGGACCTTTTTAGAACCTTTGAGCCTGTGCAAATGGATGTGTAAGATGTAACTTGTGTTACATGATTGCCTTTAACGACGTTACAGAATGGGCGTGTGATTATTTTATACGCAGGCTTGTATACTTAAATTAACACAAAATAGACATCCAGAAAATGACACATCAGACGTCCAGGACTGCGTGCAGAAAAGACGTGTAATTGCCAGAAGACGTCAAAGACGTCGGTTCAATTTCCATTTTGGATATATTTTTCAACCATGACGGGACGTGTCGGAGGGACGTCTTTTCAACCGTCATTAAACGTCCAAATGTTTGCTGGGTAGGTCTAAAATGACATTTGGAATCAGCAACGGAGGCGTTAGATGAGATGCGGAAGAAATAATCCTTCTCACAATAGCGATTTAAGTCCAAAAACCGGATGAATCCTTTGAAATATATTATCTGATCGATGTCTTGAGGTGTGGTAACCGTAGTATAAGTGCTTCGCGTCGTGGCCGCATCACCACCTCGGGTGTGCATTATTTTTCGTATAATTCAACGGCCCGTCGTCAATTATTCCTTACTTATTAAAATAATTCTAATTTGTACAATGGATTTTCATACTGTACGACTGAAAGTAAAATAATATAAATACTCGGTAACAGTACAAAAATGTTCACGTGATTTTCCCTTTAACAACATGAACAACCTTAAGGATTGCAAAATTAAACACTAGTATCTGCTGGCATAGCTCAGGGGTTACTTCATCTGGGTTTTCCTCCTGACAGTCCCTTCTGACAAGGCACCTAACCCCGGGCGCCGATCAGCGTTTTCTTCACACACAGATATTTGACAACAAAATAACCCTCCAATTTGAACTCAGACAATTAATACGTCAACTGTTACATCTTTGAGTAAGTTTTAACAGTGTAAATCACTGTACTGGCGTAGGTATGTTACTTCGCTGCATAACAGTTCGTCAGCCAGCTCTCCCGCCATGGAATCAAACCCCGGCCGCTGTCTCGTGTTTTCATCATAGCTATATTCGACCAACACGAAAAGGCTTTTAAAAATTCGTGTTTGTTATATGAGACAACGCGTATTGATAGTTTTCAGTCACGTGACCGGCTCGAAGACTTGGAGGGCAAAACATCCATAGAACAGCTGCACAAGCCTGTCAATTTTTCATCTGTTTCCCAGCCGCAAATATTTAGATAACCTCTCAAAAGAATAAAACAAAGGTATTTCTGAACAAAATGCAAGTTTTGGCCATTTGAAATCCATATTAAGCACTCGCGGCAATATTTCAATCATAAACAGTGCGACAAAACGTTGTAAAAACACTTAAAGTGTCTTAATATATTTAAAACAGTAATATTAAAAGATCAAATTCAGTAATCTCTGTATTAATGATGCATAGTTTACACAGGCAAACCGATGAGGGCGGAATATGAACGCAGTCCGCTTAACGGTTCAGTGTTTTCCTTCTAATGGTTTTCTATGGGAAGCCATTTAACGTGAAACTTTGCACATTGCCTGTACAAAATATACATCATCAATAAGGTGTCCACTGAATCTCGCCTTTTAATATATGCGTTTTACTACATTGTTACTTGACGCAGTCTGCGTAAAAATAGCTGGCGGTCAGTGGAGCAAAGCTTCGTTTTGCTCGCCAGGTGGGCGTTCCTATAAGGGTGTGACGTCACGTGAACACTATCAATTGCTTAAAGTTGCTTAATTCAAACCTTAACACGTCTGAACATTCCACTTTCTGAGACTCAACAAAAGAAGTCGAGTTTATTAAAGTTACAGAAAATGATGCATATTAACGTTTTACAATTACCCCAAACAGTTCAAGTTCAGTAAAACCCTTTGATAGTACTGCTGCTAATGCACTATGATGTCCTATTGGAGTCGACTCTGTGCGCATGCGCAGAAACTAACCGCTCCGGTTGCTCCTGTTGTAAACAAGACGGCACAACAACAGTAAACGGTAAGATATAAATGAATTCAGATATTTCTTTTGCTTATTTCAACACCAACTTAATGTTGGCTATATGTAGATGCAAGTGATTTATTCATGTACGAGGCGCATTTAAAACATGGATGGTTTTTTGTTTAAGCTTGCCACATAGCACTGGTAGCTAGCTAGCTATCCTTTCAACTGAATCAAATATTATGTCAATTTGTATGGATTATAAATCCTTTTGTATGCACAGTTGAGTTATCCTTGTGTATCTAATATAATATTTATTTATTTTAAAATATTTACGTGTAATACACATACAGAGTGTTAATGTAAGGAGTGACTCCTGTTGGCCAGTTCTGTTAATAACGGTTATTATGTCTATTTTATAAAGTACACACACGCACATTTTCACATGCAAGTATTTTCATGCTAACGATTATATTGTTGGTTTTCTGTGTTGGATCCAGCACAGGTTTGATCAGGCAACAGGGAGTGAAGGCACATTTAACCTGTTACATACTGACTGTGGATATGAAAGGGTTTGTAGCAAATAACTTAATATTTGAACTATACAATTTGTAATACCACCATTTTAATTACATATTCAACAGAGTAAAATGTCGTGTTTTTAGACAACAGAAAAGTTCTGAACCTGATGTCAATGTTCCAGTCATTGAAGAAGGTATTATAAGATTAAGCACGATGCAGTAATGCAGATTTGTTTTAAAATAAATTTTGAGAATTGATGTGCGTGTCTTTTCTCTCTCTCTCTCAGGGGCAGTTGCTACTGCGGAGGACCCATCGGCAATCACAACTATTCAGTCTGCTTCTACTTTCTCCTCGGAGCAGCCGATTAAATACCTCTTCAAGACCGAGGGAGCTGGGGGGCAGGTAGGGGAGCTGTACCCTCCCTCAGGGCAGGTAGGAGATGGGGAGGAAGGGTTATATTCAAACCTGAGTGAGAACTTAAACCTAGTTTACACTTGGTGATGATGACAATCAGGGCTGGGGAGTAACGAAATACATGTAACGTCGTTACGTATTTAAAATACAAAATATGAGTAACTGTATTTCGTTATAGTTACATTTTAAATGGGTGGTAATCAAATTACAGTTACATCCGAAAAGTATTTTAGATTACCAAAGTGATTACTTTGATTTTTAATGTCATTTATTTATTTTTATATTAATGTAAAATGATTGGAAATTTAAACCATGAGGCAACTGGTGATGCTCTGACTCGCGTGCAGCCTGCCAGCAGAGAGCAGACTATAGTGACGACTCACTAAAATGCAAGAGAAAATCAGAAAGCCAAGCGCGTAATTGTCATGGAAATAAAAGGACGATTTTACTTATAAATGTGAAAAAGGGCGGAACATCACAGTAGGCTATGCAATTTTTGTTTACCTGCAACAAAACATCTCTTGGCTTCAAAGGAACATCTAACCTTGAAAAAGCATCTTAAAGTAAGTTGTTCGCAGTCTCAGGTTTGTAGGAGTTCTTGTTTTATATATTTATGTATAGCCTATAGTTAAGCAATCTATCAGTCGAGGAAGAAGAGTGTTGTTTAGCCGAATATTAGCGCGATTGCAAATGTGATGCTTTTATGCAATTCATAACAAAAAGTTCATATTTAGTGACTTATTAAAAGAACAGTGTTGTCTGATTTGCTCTATAGCGCAAACAAAAATGGTTTCATACAACCACTGGTCTATTTACACTAAGCAGAAAAATTGTTTGGGATTGACATAGAAAATACACCTATGTGAGACACGTGGTGATAAGATTTGAGTTTGAATCCGCCTTATGCCGAACTCATTCATCTCCCGTTCTTCTCCCTTTTCCCATCACATATCTGCCGCTGTTTTCAATAAGTATTAATAGCATCTAATTACTATCACTTGTTGCAAAGAAAATGCTACTTTTTTCCTACATGGTGTAAATAGAATTTATGGCTATTTATTTGCACTTAATGCAAATAACCACTGCCTTCAAGATAAATCCACATCAGAATAGTTGCGCATCTGAGAGCAACATTTGGTTCCTGAATGAAGCCGCGTATTGAACGAATCCGCTGAGAATGATTCAGTTACATTCATAAAATCACTTGCTTGATTCTTGAATGAATCAGTTCTTTTGAACAAATCGAATGATTCCATGACTCTTTCATTAAGACAGTGATTTGCCACCACCTACTGGTGGTTTTAGTTTCCTCCCATATCCCATTTTTTTTATTTCTCTCTTTTATTTTTATTTCTATGTTCAAAATGTTGTATTGAAAATAATAATCTTATAGCATTATTTATCCATTTATAATTGTTTTAAAAGTATTGATGCCACCCATCTTTATTTAGAGGTGGTTAACATAAAAACAAGACATTAATATGCCCATTATATTAAGTATTCCAAAGTATTTAGATTAAGTTACTAAAATTAAGTAATCTAACGAAATACTTTACAAAATACTTTTTAAAACATGTATTTTCTAATCTGTAACGAAATACATTTTAAAAGTAACCTTCCCAGCCCTGATGACAATGGAGAACAATTTTACAATGTTATTTAGTGCTGTCCATTCCAGACAGATGTTAATACCAGGTTTAAACCAACCTAAATTGTTCCCATAGAGTGTTCTATCCAATGACGATTCAGAAAGATTTAACAGTGATCTCTCTTTTTTTCACTTTAGGTAGCAAGTGTAAGATTATATTGCATAACTTATCCTCTTAATTTTCCTCAGGTTACATATCGAGTAATCCAAGTCGCAGATGGACAGCTGGAAGCTCAAACCGACGGTGCAACAGCTGTTAGTGTAGTGACTGGATTTCCTGCTACAACACAGCCTGTTACACAGGTAGAAAATTGCTTATTATTTTACCTGACATATATGCATAGAATTTAACCTTATTACATCTTGTTTCAATTTTATTTAAATATGTTTTTCAGGCTGTTTTCTCTCAATCAGAAGGTTTGGAGAGTGATGGCACAGAAACCCATTACACATACTATCCTGCTACTATCTCAGATGCAGCGGCCGGCACCATGGTGACTGGTGTTCAGGCCTCAGATGCTCTGCTTAGTCAAAGTGCTCCTGCAGGTACATCATCAAACCTTTTTTAGCATAAATGATGCATTTCAATTGCTATTATGTACATGAGTACACAACAGTGCATTACTTTTGTTGCAAAACAGCCTGGGTTTTTATGGTTATTTGTTTTTTGCTCTTGTTTTAGGTCAGTTGTATGTTATGATGTCCCCGCAGGAGGTCCTTACTGGAGCCAACCAGAGGTCTATTGCACCTCGTACACAACCTTACAATGCGTAATATTGCTTCTTCCAGCCTCGTTTAATACATTTCTCTTTTCATTTCTTGCCGTTTTGCTATCTTTATTTGCATTCTTTTTTTAGTGACCACAAACAGTAATAAGAAATGAATTAAAAATAATCAATTTATTATTTTGATGTCAGTATAAGTATGCCATAAGGCTGTTTTATATTAAACTGTAAAAACTGCCAGTCAGATGTTTGGAATAATTTATATTTTTATATGTTTTTGAACAAATTCTCTTAAGCTCAACAAAGCTGCATTTATTTGATTAAACTGCTTTCTAGTATAATATATTTTAAAATGCAATTTATTCCTGTAACTCAAAGCTGTATTTTCAGCATCATTACTCCAGTCTCCAGTCACATGATGATCCTTCAGAAATGATTCTAATATGCTGATTTGCTGCTTAAGAAAGATTTCTTATTATTATCAATGATGAAAACAGTTATGCTGCTTAATATTTTTGTGATAACAGGACCATTCAAAAGTTCGAGGTAAGATAGATAAAAGAAAAAGATAGAAAAAATATTGTATTCAGTAAGGATGCATCAAATTGATCAAAAGTGACAGTAAACACATTTATAACATTATAAAAGATTTGTTGCAGATAAATGCTATGAATTTTCTATTCATCAAAGAATCTTGAAAAATCTATCTTGATTTTCACAAACATTTTTAGCAGAAAAAACTATTTTCAACACTGACAATAATAAGAACCATTATTAACAAATGAGTACCAATAATAATTGATAAGTGAGCACCAAATCAGCATATTAGAATGATTTCTGAAGGATCATGTGACACTGAGGACTGGAGTAGTGGTTGCTGAAAGTTATTTTAAATTGCAATATTATTTCAAAATAATATATATATAATTTTTTTTTTAATCAAATAAATGCAACTTTGTGAGCATAAGAGGCTTCTTTCGAAGCAGAATAAAAAAAATCTTAGTTATTCCAAACTTTTGACTTGTAGTGTCAATGTCACTGACATTTTAATTAGCTGTTGACTGAACATCTGAATTAATGGATTAGCATAAGAACATAATGAACCAAAAAACAAAAACATTTGTTGTAACATACTTTTTAAATATTTGCAGTAAGACAGAGGGGCCAAGGACTTCAAGAGATGAGAAAAGGCGAGCTCAGCACAATGAAGGTAACTGAAAAATAATTGAAATCTTACTTATGGTTAGTTGTGTAAGTTATTTGCAACTGTTTATTACCAAACTACTTAACAGTTGAGCGAAGACGTAGAGACAAAATTAACAACTGGATTGTTCAGCTCTCCAAAACAATTCCAGACTGCACCATGGATTCCACTAAAACTGGACAGGTATTTGTTAATTTTGTGTATATAGTTGTAGCAGCAGGAAGTACTGGATTATATCTCATTTTGCTGTTGTGTGTGTTACAGAGTAAGGGTGGGATTCTATCAAAGGCCTGTGATTACATTCAGGAACTGCGACAAAGTAACAGCCGGTTAGGAGATGAACTGAACAGCCTTGAGAGGTTGAAGATGGATAACCAGCTGTTACGGCAAGAGGTATTTAACTGGTTGCACCAATAAGGGATAACTTATTAAGGGAAATCATTCTAATATGCTGATAACTCAGGGGCAGTCGTGGCCTAATGGATAGAGAGTTGGACTTGTAACCCGAAGGTCGTGGGTTTGAGTCTCAGGTCTGGCAGGTCTGGCAGGGATTGTAGGTGGGGGGAGTGAATAACCAGCACTCTCTCCACCCTCAATACCACGACTGAGGTGAGACCCTTGAGCAAGGCACCGAACCCCCATCTGCTCCCCTGGCGCTGCAGCATTGGCTGCCCACTGCTCCGGGTGTATGTTCACTGCTGTGTGTGTGCACTTGGATGGGTTAAATGCAGAGCACAAATTCCGAGTATGGGTCACCATACTTGGCCACACACCACTTCCTTTTCCCTTTCCTTTCCCCTTTCCCTAACTTTAATTATATAAATTAAATTAATATAATAATTTAGGTTTCTATAATAATTCACTTGCACTTGAATCATCATTTTGATCCTGGTTTTAATTTTACAGAAAACCTGAATTAATTTAAGCTCATATTTAAATCTCAAAATGAATCGCAGGTGGAGGTTTTAAAAAAACTAATTTGTTACCTAAAATTAATTGGCAAAACCAATAGCAGCTGGAAAAGTTCTCAGTTTTAGGCTGTATCTGTCTCTATCTGTTTTTCTGTCTGTCTTTTTTACTTTCTTCATTTCTTATTCTCATTGATTGTTTTGTTGTTTTGTCATGTTGTTTTTTTTAAAGGTGGAAGATTGGAAATCTAAGAATCAGATTTTGAGGAGCCAGCTCCAGCAGCATGGCATAGTTGCAGCAGCGAGTGCAGATCCCCAATGAAGAGTTCAAAGGATGTTGGAGTTTTGGAAATTTAGATCAAAAAACATTCAGTGCAGGAGATGAAATTTTCTGATGTTTTTAAACAACCTTGTACAATGCAGGACTTACATAATGCAGTATTCAACATACTGGTGATGATTCTCCCTTGGGATCTTGCCTTATGTACATATTTTATTTTTATTTTTTGTGTCCCCCATACTTTCATGTAATTTAGCATTCTTTTTTATGTACCAGGACAGGTCAGAGAAAGTTGTTTATTTTGTACTGTAACTTCTATACTTTGTGGAAATTATTAATGTTAAATCTTTGTGTTATTAATGCATTTTCATACATTTCATACTTTTCAGTTGAGGCTGAGGTTTTTCAACTTAATTTGTCAAAATAATGAGTATGTCAAATAACTGCCTGTTAATTGACAATTCACAACATGGTCACAGTAGATTTCACTATGTGGAGTACTGAAATAAATAACCCATTTCCCTACTACACTATTCTCTAGATTCTGATCTAAGAATCTGTTGAATGTCTCAGCATCCACAAGTGTGTTATGTTGTCTTAAGATTTTTCAGGTGGCGAGTAATTTGTATTTAACAAAAATAGACAAACTATCTACCGTTCCTGGAAATATTCTTTTCTATTTTTGTTTAATACCAAATATCAGGTAACGGAAAAGGCTTAAGACTGAAAAATCAAGGCTCATGCCTTTCAGACCTTCCTCTGTTATGGCAAGCCATTTGAATATTTATTTCTTAAAACTAACGTATCTAATTTTACTAGTTGCTAGTATCTCTTCTAAGTATCCTAGTACTAATTCAGTAGACAATGATTTTGATACTAGTGTGTATTTCACTTGATACATGTAAAGTAGCCATTCTGAGCTGTCAGTACTACTCATTAAAAGCAATCAAAACTAGTGAAATTTGAAATATTATTAGTGACATTTGGGATTGATTCTTGTGTCTGATGAATAACTAATGTCTAACTTATATATATCGAATGGTATACTAGTCACTACTGGATTACTTGCTAGGGATTAAAAGCAATCAAAACTAGTGAAATTTGCTATTAATTCTTGTGTCTATTAAATAAGTAAAATCTAATTAATATCTAATGAATGGTATACTAGTCACAACTGGATTACTTGCTAGTGATTAAGAAAAAACTAGTATAGAAACAAATACAAGTTTGTTCAAATAGTTAAAGTTCCCCTGTAGTGAAAATCAGGTTTTTTATGTTGTTTATATGTCTGTGTGGTGTTTTTAATATGCTTTTAGACAAACCATGTGTCAATCCATTAATCAACACCGTTGCTAAGTATTTTATCCTTAAAACTGTAGTTTCTCAGTGGCACTCCCAGAAATGCGGCTTGAAACAGCCCTCGGTTTGCTACGTCACAAACCAATAACCAATCACGTCAAGGGATCGATTCCTATCACTAGCATGAGAAATATACCAATACCAGCACAAAACCAAACATAAATTAGAGCCAAAAACCCATGAAGCTGTGGTTTAATGTGAATTTAGAACCGCTAACTTGTATTCTAACCCGCAACAATAGTGGAAAAGTAGCCCGGAGTCAGACCCACCTCTCCTGCATCGGCGTCTGCACTTTACTCGCGTATGTTCGCGGGCGCGAACTAGAATCACAAACGGCTGCGTTCAGTCTTAACGGCATTTTGAGGACACAACATCATCAAGTAAGTAACTTTAACGAATGTTACAGTATTCACTGTAGTTGTCCGCTAGTAAAAACAGTTTTATCCATCATTATCCATGTATCTGTGGATCAGGAGGCGCTGGCTGCTGCGACTGAGTGAAGGCGGGCTAATTTGCATATTCATAGATCCGCGTATAGTAAATGAGGCAAGGGTGTCCAGTTACATTCAAGCTATTTTAAGGCATGAGAAAAATATTTTCACAAGAAAAAAACATTTAAATATGTCATTTTGATGATCAAAGATAAGTTTTAAGGGATAAAACATTTGACTACAGGGGGACTTTAAAGGTTAAAACGGCCTGCCATATTACAAATGAAATTATGAGCCTGTTTCTTTAAGGATTTGCAGGGTTTCCGGTGACGCGAGTCAGTTCACGGTTATAACTGTGTTAATAGTTGCACTATGGACTTTCCGCAAACCTTGTGATGGAATGTAAATCCGTTGACATTTCAAATAAATAATAATCCAAAACAATGATTTGCATACTGTTAGTTGCAGGGCACGGCACTATTTTAGAGACACAGATCAAGGTAAATCAACTATAAACGTTTTCATGTGAGCTACAAAAGAACTGTTACGATTTCTTAACTTTGTATGATTTTGCAACCAGCGCTCGTGTGGCTTTAATGCCACGTTAGAAATTTATATTCAAAAAAAGAAAGAAAAGAGAAGGAGAACGTGAGCTATGGATAAGAATATGTTTGCAATGAAATGCTGAGCTTCACTAAATTTGTCTCTGTATCGCAAGAGTGATGTAACAGGTCTGTATGCTCATCTGACTGGTGTGCCCAAAGCTCTGTTACCTGGAGTCGGGGGGAAGAAAATACTGGATTTCTGGTGGGAAACTGTCAACACGTGAGTCATTATATTTGTTGTACTCTACTTTTAGAATAATTGTGAAAGGTGTTTTCCATGCAAACTAGTGCAAGACAGTATTTACCTTCTCACTTAGGCGCCAGCTCTTCAGTGAAGTCTATCTGGTTACAAATGCTGATAAGTAAGTCATATTTGGCTGTCATTTGACATTAATGGCAACCAGATTTTTTTGTGTGTGTGTGTGCAAGGCTTACGTTTTCTTTTGTGTAAATAAGGGCAGGAGGTGTGGTTTCGTTTGAATGTTTAGAATACACAATAGCACCCATTAAACTTACTTCAGATTGTGTATTGGTTCAAAATCCCATTCAATTTAGATACAAGCACTATGAACGGTGGGCAACAGCAAATGACTTTCCAGTGGAGAATGTTGTGAATGATGGCAGCACTACTTTGGACGACAGACTCGGGGCTGTTGCAGATCTTGAGTTGGCCATCCGAAGCCGTCAGCTACAAGATGACATCATGGTGGTATGGGCTTTTTCCAAAACCTTTTGACCAAAAAAGGAAAATCTGCTGAAAATGTACTCACCCTCAGGCCATACCAGATGTAGATGAGTTTGTTTCTTCATCGGAATGGATTTGGAGAAACTTAACATGTAATCACTTGCTCACCAATAGATCCTCTACAGTGAATGGGTGCCGTAAGAATGAGAGTCCAGACAGCTGATAAAAACATCACAATAATCCACACAACTCCAGTCTATCAATTAACGCCTTTTAAAATTAAAATATGTTTATTAAAAAAGATACACATCCATCATTATTGCATTTTAGTTACTTCTGGCCAAAACATGAGTGCATAATCCATTATAATGCTTCCTCCAGTGAAAAAGTCAATCCACTCTTGTCCTCTCGCATCAAAATCCACCAACATGTTTGTTTAGAGCTGTTTTGAACTGCTTTTGCTTATAAACGGTACTTGATCTGTACATATTTCTTTTCAGATTCAGGCGAGATGAATTTTTCACTGGAGAAATCAATATTATAGATTAGAGCCTCTATTAAAAACCATATTTTATCTGGAAGCAGTGATTTGAGATGTGGTTTGAACATTGTGATGATGGATTTGTTTATTACAAACAAGCAGCTGGAGCCATGTGGATGTTGATGTTTTTATCTGCTGTTTGGACTCTCTTTCTGACGGCACCCATTCACTGCAGAGGATCCATTGCTGAGCAAGACGTAATGCTAAATTTCTCCAAATCTGTTCCAATGAAGAAACAAACTCATCTACATCTTGGATGGCCTGAGGGTGAGTAAATTTTCAGCAATTTTTTTCATTTCTGTGTTTACTGTTCCTTTAAATCTTAAATTGGAATGGCTGTTTTCAGTTGTGAATTCACAAATTGCATTTGCAGATCGCAGGAGACATGCTCTGTGCTGATCAGAACTTTGATATTGCACAAGTCATTCGCTTTTTCAGATCTAAGGTAAGAGAGACTCATCATATTGTTTGTGTTGTTACAAGTTTATTCTAGTGGGTGAGATGTCATACACAGTGACCTAACCAGGTTCATACTGATTTGCACTTTTCCGCTTGCATCATACCCAGTGATTACCACATTTACTGTATGCTTATACTGCACACAACCAACTGTATTTACTCTCACTCATCTCTATTCCATCCACTCATTTACCTTGTTGAAATAATTAGTGTAATTCCTACTCATTTGTAATTCTCATTACCTCTTTGATACTTTAGCCTGGAGAACTTGCTATATATTATGAGCTGGAGTCAGGAGAGAAGAGCTACACCAGAGGAATTGTTGAAGTTTGTCCAAACACCCATCGGTGAGACATGACACATTGTTGTAGTTTTCATGGAAGAAGTACCCTCTGATATGATATTATAAAATTAGCCAAGCTTAGCAGATTCTTTATCATTTTTTTCATTTTGCCATTTTCACATGCTCTGAATAGCAGAGTTTATTGCTTTATTGTCCATTCATTTTGCCTTAAAATGGAAATGTGTTTTTGACATGATTATAAATCACATATAGACAGATGTATACAGGACATCAGCAAAATGCAAAGTGACGTTATTAAAAAAAACTAAAATAGACATTAGAAATATTTATATGAGGCCAGATGGATGAAGTACCCTTTGATATTATAAAATTAGCCAAGCTTATTAGATTTTCTCTTGCTTTTTTTATTTCTTTTTTTTCTTTTCTTTTTTTTTTAAAATCATTTAGGGTCCCATGGCAGTTTCATGCACTCTAAATAACAGGGTTTAATCTATTCAGTTTGTCATGGAATGCATGTAGACAGATGGATACAGAAAATAGACATAAGACATTGAATATAAAAATACTTTAAATAGTGATTGAAAAAGTCAGACAAATATCTGTTTATGTTTTTGTACTGTATACAAGTAACCATAAGCGTACACATAGACATATATATAAAATTGTTGTCATTTAAAATTCAAAGTGACAATTAAAGTTTAAGCCAGGTGTGTCCTGTCCTGGTCCTGGAAGGCCAAGATCCTGCAGGGTTTAGTTCTAACTTACCTACTTGGAAGATTTTAGTAATTCTGAAGACATTGGTTACTTTGGTTCAAGTGTGTTTAATTGGGTTTGGAGCTAAATTCTGCAGGACACTGGCCCTCTAGGAGAAGGTTTGGACACCCCTGGTTTAAGCATTCACTACAAGCCTGTGTTCGCACCAGGGTCCTGCGATTCCTTGAGAAGCCTCAGGAGGGCATCACCGCTTCTCGTCTGGCTAGTGTGGTGTTCTACTGCCTGCGCAAAGAGTCCTTACCATATATCTCTGAATTCCTCATTCAACACCCAGACAATAATGATAGAACTTTTGGCAAGTTTTGGGTCAGTGTTTAGTTATCTTTGAATTTAAAAATGTAAAGCATCAAGCCTTTGTTTTGTGTGACTTTAGATGTAATATAAATTTAAATGTAACTTTATTGGTTGTAGGAATGGCTTATAAATGAGGAGAAAGTTCCTGTTTATGGGATGAAGTTACCAACAGGATTTCAACTAATTGGACAAGTGGTGAGTACAAATGTAGCATTATTCTGGGTTAATGTTATGTATTTATATGACTTTATATGATATACTTGTGACATGTAAATTTGGAAGTCAGCAAGATTTTTTTTTAATATGATTTTGAAATAAGTCTTGGGGTTTTTTTTCTCACCAAGACTGCATTTATTTGATCATAAGTCTTCATTTAACTCCAGTGTTTAGTATCACATGATCAATCCTTCTGAAATCATTCTAATATGCTGATTTGCTGCTTAATATTTTTGTTGAAAATGTGATGCAGTTTTTCAGGATTCTTTGATGAATAGAAAGTTCAAAAGAACAGCATTTATTTGAAATACAAAACTTTTGTAACATTATAAATAACTCACTTTTGATGAATTGAATGCATCCCTGCTGAATGCAAGTATCAATTTAAAATAAAATGTTTGAATGTTAGTGTATACCACATTATTCTAAACATAAATGTTGTATTAATACATGTTGAGCATTTTAACATCTGTTATTACAGGGTCTATCTGATTACACGAAATGGCTTGCACACTATTCTTCAAAGCAGCAGCTGTCCACATTTAAACCCATTACGTGCCGCTCATTTGCCAGGTCAGGCAGAACACATTAGCTAGCATCCACAAATACCTACTTTTCATCACTATACATAGGTTTGTATGTTGACTCACAGGGTTGGACTCATGGGGAACCCCTCTGATGGTTTCAATGGGAAAACCATTGCTATGACCATCACTAACTTCTGGGCTGAGGTCACACTCATGGAGAGCCAGACTCTGGTAGATAAGAACAGATTGAGATAAGATATCAAGGACACGAGGAAAGCACCGTTCTTCACTTATCTCGTTAATTTTATCAAGGTCCTTCTACCTCATCCTCTGAACGATCCCACGGAATTCGGAAGCTTGCAGGATCTTTTTCGGATCAGCCGGAAAGAAGGGTTTGTTTAATCATCAAGTATTTGTCTCTGATTTTTATTGCTTTGCTTTGCTAAACCATATGACTTTCTTTCTTTAGTAGAACAGAAAAGGAGATGGTTTGCAGAATGTTTGTGGTACAACAAAACTAGTTATTGTAATTAATATTATTTATTTAATTATCTTCCAGGTATTTGGGAGGTCTGAGACTTCTACAAGCCACCTGTAAAAAGTTTTACCAGTTCTGCTCTGAACAAGGGTGAGATGCTGCAATCCAACTGTAAACATAAGTCGGCATGAAATGAAAGTTCACCTTTTTCTATTAAGACACTGACTTATGTCTTTTATGCCGACAGCATTGCTCTGTCCAAGCAGAACTTTACTCTCAAGTATGACACAAACATTCCTCGGCAAGTGGTAAGACTTATTATGAATGTTATTTGCAGTTGTTTACCTAGAGTTGAAGTTCTGAGAGTTTATTTTGATGGAATAACTTTGTACTACATTTCTTTTGACTTCTAGGGTTTAGCTGGCAGTAGGTGAGTAGAACATTGACTACAAACCTTATTGAACATTAACAGTCAGCTTCTTCAAAGCTCATTCATTCCTCAAGTTTCAGGACACTTGGTGTTTGATCTTAGAAGCGGACGATCAAATTTGAATATTGTAACATTACCATTTGGGTGTTTTCTGTGTAGTGCGATTGTGTCTGCCACCTTGAAGTGCCTGATGAAGTTCTACAACATCACAGACAATGTAGGTTCAGCATTTGCCAATCAGTGGATTGATTTAGAACTTTTTTGATGTTGAAAGAAACTATTAGCTAAATTTTATCCTGGGACAGGATCTTCCTAAACCAATCAGAGCCAACTTCATCCTCAATGTAGAGACTGATGAGCTGTTCATCACAGCTGGTCTACAGGATCGAGTTGTGCAGGTATGTACATTCATATTAATTTGACTTCCACTGTGTGGAACATGATTGTCTCTGTATTAACTTTCTAATAGGTCTATGAAGGCTTGGTTTACATGGACTTCAACAAACAGCTTATGGACGAGCGGGGTTATGGTACTGTTTTTGAACCTAAATATTATTAACATTTTTCTTTATTGCATGTAAACCTGGGATGTTTACTTTTTGTAAGACTTTTGTATGTTTTTGAATGAAGTCTCTTCTGCTCACCGGGTATACATTTATGTATGTAATATTGTGAAATATTGTTTTAAATGTAAAATAATTTAAAATAAGTGTGTTCTATTTGAATATATTTTAAAATGTCATTTATTCCTGTCATGGCAAAGCTGAATTTTCAGCATCAGCATCAGAAGACTTCAGTCTTCAGTGTCATGAACTTTCAGAAATCATTCTAATATGCTCATCTGCTGCTCAAGAAAAATTTCTTATTATTATCAGTGTTGAAAACGGTACTGTATTTGTCAGCAATAGAAACTTGAATTTTAAGAGGCTTTACTATATGGCAAAATATTCATTTAGGAGAGTACATTCCCTTGGACATGAGCGATCTTCCATTATTCTGGCTAGCCTATTTGGGCGACCCTAGTGATTCTGGACGAATTCACAGTAATGTTAGACAGCGCTGGTTGAACGGTAAGTCCTGCTTTATGTCCTGGTTTATGTGTTAATTATAAATAAATAAAGCATAAGTCATCCCCTTTCTGAACAGGTGAATCTGCTGTTGTTGAAGCTATGAAATCGTTTGCTGAACTCACAGACCAAGCCCGGTTGGTTTTTCTTTGAGCTTTCGCCCTTCAATAATTGTAATGTTACACTTTTCATGCTGTAATAGCTCTTGTAGCTTTACTGTTCATTCAGAATAACAAGCGGTCAATGAAAAAGATGCTTTTGTTACTGTATGCAGGGCTGCATTTCAGTGTAAAGACTGGCCCAGACTTGCACAGCTCATGGATGAAAACTTTGAGCTACGGAGGTATGATGCTTTAGTCCATCCATCAAACTCTCAAACAAAGCTGAATAGAAGTTTGACTGCATTTTTTACTACAGTTTAATTTATAAATAGCTAAAAATGCCACTGTTGAAGTTGCAATTTGTCCGTCAGGTCGGTGTATACTGACGACTGTCTGGGCACTGGAAATTTGAAAATGGTACAGCTTGCGAGACAGGTAAATAAATGCGTCTTTCCTAAAGATCTCATAACTGATACCTTGAGTTATTTTTACAATTTCACTACTAATGGCATTGGAAGTAATGTGACCTCCAGAAAATAAGCAGCAAATATGAATGATTCTTTGTTGTCTGTGTAGTTTGGATCTGCAGTCAAATTGCCTGGCAGTGGTGGTGCTGTGGTTGGATTGTGTATGGACCCTGAGCGGCTGGTATGGTGGATCTTTTGACTTGTTTTTTTATTTAATTTCTGTTATGTGCGAATAATTAGGAGGAAACAACCTACTGTAGAGATTCTACTCAGAGATCATGTGCTATTGGAAATTGTTTCTATGGCAACATTCACACCTCAATCTTTTTGCTCTAGATCAGCAAACCATTTTAATGTATTTGGTTTAGAATTTTAATTATTCCGTTTTCAGTCATTATGAATACAGAATTATATCAGACACCAAATATACACTTAAATATACACATTTGGGTTTGGTGGGATTGGTAGGATTTTTAAATTGTTTTTAAAAGAAGTCTTTCATGCTCACCAAGGCTACATTTTATTGGATTAAAAATACAGAAACAGTAATGTGAAATATTATTACAATTTAAAATAACTGTTTAATGTTTTTTAAATTGCAATGTCAGAAATGCCTTCAGAAATCATTCTAATAGGCTGATCTGGTGCCCAAGAAACATTTCTTATTATTATCAATGTTGCACATTATACACACAATATTTTTTGTGTCATAGTGTATAAAACTTTATTATGTTTTACCACTAGGTGGAGATGAAGAGGGCTTTCCAAGAGGCAGGATGTGTGTTTTGTCTTGTTGTGCCTTATGACCCATCAGTGCAGAGTCAAAACTGATCACTCAGTGAAAAGGTTTAATTGTTTGTTTGCCAAAAAGCTGTGTTATAAAGACTCCGCTAGAGGAACATTCCTTAAAGTGATAGTTGACCCAAAAATAAGAATTCTGTCATCATTTACTCTCATGTCATTCCACACATGTATGATTTTCTTTCTTCTGTGGAACATAAAAGAAGGAATTTTACTATGTTTTCTCCATACAATGAAAATCAATGCTAATGGTTACTAGCATTCTTCAAAATATTTTCTTTTGTGTTCCTCAGAAGGAAAATAAGTCAGGTTTGAAATGACTTGAGGGTAAGTAAATGATGACAGACTTTTAATTTTTGGGAGAACTCTTCCTTTTAAGTTTGTCTTCAGTTTTGAACTTGAGTTTAAATGAACTCGCCACTGTTTTCCTATTTCAGTCATTGTTTAGCAGAAGGTGGGGCTCCAATTGTTGTATGTTTCGGATAGAAATGTGAAACAATTGACTTTGCATTGGTAGCCTTTCACACCCATCCTGTTCTTGTGTCGTAAAGACATTTTTGTGCAGAGCCGAAAGTGTTTATTACAGTAGACGTGATTGTGAATGGAGATATTTCATTAAATCTGTATATTATAGTCAACACTACCAGGTAATTTCTCCAATTTTATCATATGTATGTCAATATGTGAATGAATCAAATAAACATTTTGACTCACTTTACATGAAGTAAGCACTGGTAGTTATTTTGTTCATTTACTTGTTATTGCGAGGCATGTGTGACACAGTAAACGGTGAAAATGCGACCAGCTTTAGACTTTTAGGTAAATTAGGCTAATTAAAGCAGGTTAGTGTCAAGCATGACGGGTAAACAGCTAGTTATCAGTGTTTGACACGCATATTACTTGGGCTGTGTCACAAAACCTCGTGACCTGCCTACTTAGACAGCATTTTTGGGCATACAGGCACGTTGCTCAGATGTGCTGCCGTGTCCTGACTATGATATCCAAAATGTTGTTTAGTAAGTAGGCAGCTCAATAGGTTTTTGAAACACAGCTTGTAGCTTGTTAATCTACTGTATAACTACTGTATACAAACAAACGCTGCCGCTGTCAGGAGGAGGGACGATTATGCTTGTAGTCATAGTGTAAATCGCTAAATAAGCAGATGTGGATGTGTCGTCTTCGACTGTCGTCAGTATCATTTGGTGGGACTGAAGGATGGCAGCAAAGGAGGATCTTTACTCAAAGATTATTCCGCGCAGACTGAGACAGAACAGTTGCGTCTCTGTCAAACATGGATCCAATCTGGACGTGCTGCTTTCGATGGGATTTCCTCAGCATAGAGCGTAAGTGCCATATTTATCATATACTGGCGTTCTTTTTAAAATATTGATTATGTTTCGTTCCTCAGAGTTAATCTGTAGGGTGTCTCAACACGTTATTGAACCTAATTAAATTGTCATTGAGGTGAACTACTTTGATTTCAAGTCGTTATAATGTCACGAATCTGAAAACAGTGGTTATCCTGCGCTGCAAATGGTTCCTAATTTGTGGTTTGCTCAAGAACTACTTTTAATTGTTTGTCATTCAGATCACTGATGTGCTTTTGCAGCCACATTCAGCATCACACACGAAAATCAGTGTCATTGTCATTTGCCACTGACTTAGCATATCTGAATTATATATATATATTATAAACGTAAATATAATATAAAATTATAATGACATATAAAAATTAGAGCGAGAGAAAGAACGCAAATAAAATAATTAAGTAAAACCAAAAAAGTAAGAAAATATGAAAAAAGTGTATACTTTTTTTTTTTTCTCTCCCAGATTTTTTGTATTTGTCAGATGTTTTGTAAAATGTATGTCTTATTTAGGCTATCAGACAGTGTGGCCTGCCAAATAGTGTAATATGTCTGTCTTCAGTACTGGCAATTAAAATAAAAATAAAGATAAATGTCGTATGTAAAGGCACTTATGCTTTTGTATTAACTAGCATGTGTCATGTATAGTCATATAGTCATAGGAGTTATTAATATGCTTTTCCTCAGTCTCCTTCATGGATGTATTGACCCACATAACAACAGTGAACTGCCCTGATTTCCTGTGAAAGACTCTTTTAGAGTTAAGAGCTTTCAGAATTGTCAGTTGCACTGATGTCAGGGGCGCCATAAACCGTTTTAAGGCCCACTTCATTCTAATGTTGTTGTTTTTTTTAATAATTACAGTACATAAGGCACTAAAAATAAAGAAATTACTGTAATTATTTAATTGTCCATTACTGGAAGTATCACAACCAATAATATGTTTATTCTGATTTTGATATTACACCCAATTTGTAAGATCCACCGAAGGCCACCGAACAAGTGCTTCTTTCTATACATCATGTTCTTCTTTGTGTCATTAGCATCATGTGTTGTAGTTTTTCACTTATACTAATCAATTCTGTACTTTACAGATTGTAATTTTACTTTACTACACTGTTATTGGTTAAAACATGTTTGTGTATAGAAGATAACATTTGATTAAAAAAATAATAATAATTCCAAAGTTTGGGGGCCCCCCTAGCATGCAGATGGGCCCATATGCTTGGCAAGCTCTGCGACCCCCATATTAGCTCCCCTACCTGACTGAACCGACTGAGATATGACCGCCATCATACTGATCCTTTCAATGTAACGAGGGTAAATGTGTCCTGTAACATGTGAGGAGGAACATCTGTGCTCATTACAGCATGAATGATTTGTAAGTCACAAGGTGTGGTTCTTATTTTGGCACGTAAATGAGAAAACCCAAGACTATGCAGCTGTTCAAAATTAAAGCACATGTAGTCGATGTGCACTCAGTCTTGTGTGGGAAGATTTTTTTTTTTGTGGTCCTAGTGTTTACTCGTATGGTCCTGTTGCTTTTGAAAATGATTTTGTAATTTTTTTTAGTTTTTTTGGGACGATTGATGAAAACTGTTGTTCACCCTCATGCTGTTCCAAACCTGTAGGATTTTTTTTTTTCTTCAGTGGAAAACAAAATATTAGAATTTTTTGGAATAAAATCACTCTTGTCCATATAACGAAACTGAATAAGGACTTGAAATGTCAAGTCCCAGAATGAAAAAAGTGCCATAAAAATAGTAAATGTGACTTTGGGTAAGAAATATATTGAAATATAAGTCATTATTAACTGAATCTGATTAACACCATCCTGTTTATTAGAATCATTCTGATCAGTAGAATTAGAATCATTTCGATCAGTAGAATTATTCCAATCATAATCATTTCTATAGAATCCTTCTGGTCAGTAAAATCATACCTATCGGGAGAATCATTTCAATAGGTAGAATCATTCCAATCCGTAGAATCATATTAATCAGTAGAAGCATTCAGACTAGTTTTTGTGAGCTCCTTACACAGATTATTTACACACATATGATTCATTCAGAAATTGAACAACTTCTCTCCTAACATCTCTCATGACCTCAGATGAACTTAAGATGGATGTCAAGATTTTCAGTGAATAATAGCATAAAATTGTAGTGTATGAGTCATTCAGACCACCTTTTTGATAATTTTATGGTGAATTTTGTCATTTCGGAGCTTGATAGCTCTAGTCTCCTCTTACTTTCATTACATTAAAAATTGATAGATATTCTTCAAAATTTCCTCGGTCTTTCTCGTTATTCTGTTGCTCATCCATACAGTATATCACCGTTACTGCCTTGTCATAAGGTAGTGTTTACCAGTAGTCAGTCTGTGCATATAATAACGCTGCATCACTGTGGTTTTGTCTCAGGGTCGGTCACGCTGTGTAAATGTCATCAACTTCCTTCCTGAAATATGACACGGAACGCAGGAGATGAGATAGCGACCATGACCTCCCGGTGCATAAATACACAGATCCTGATCATCTTCCATATTAAAAGGCCATATTATGTCCCTCGCAGCCTGTGAGGATGCATTTCATGTTCTGTGGAAACAAGTGGGCTGTAAGTTTGGCCTCACAGTTGGTCACATTTGCCGACAGGCCTGCAGGTGTTGGCTGGCCATATTTTGGGACGGACAGCTGTGCACTCTTCCCTCTGTCCGTCCCCCGTGTGGCAGGGATGGCAGCTGGTACTTGCGGGCCTTGGGGCTTGTGGGATGGTGTCTGTTTGTTGCTCTTGCCGGGCGTCAGTGAGATCAATCGTATCTTTTTCTTCTTCCTCTTTGGCTCAGCTCCCTCGGTGGCTGCTGGGATAAAGGAAACAGATGTAGGCCAGCACGCAAGCATCAGTAGAGAGCGAACCTCTCCTTCACCGCTGAAAAACAGACACAGGCACAAGAGTGGGATTCAAAAAGGCAGTTGTTATAAAGTCAGCCTACTCTTCCACTCCTCCACTGTTTATAAGGAGCCTGTATCAGTGTGTGTTCTCTCATTTGTGAGTCCACCATCTGTGGCGGTTGTGCAGTTGCCAGAATGAGAGCCGTGTGTCCAAATGCGGGTGTCCTTCCACCCTCCTGCTCACACTCAAGCTCTGGAAGACACACAAGGATACAGCTCCACCCTTTGCCATGTTGGTTATTGTTTTGAAAAAGGGACAGAATTATTAATTGTGCATATGCACACAACCATTCAAAGGTTTGGGGTTGGTAAACTTTTTACATATTTGAAGTCTTTTATGGTTGCATTTATTTGATCAAAAATACAGTAAAACAGTAATATTGGGAAATATTATTACAATTTAAAATAAATGAGTTCTATTTTAATATATTTTAAAGGAGTCATGAACTCCCTTTGTTTTTTTATTTTGTACTGTTCTCTGAGGTCCACTTATGTTGATTTAAGTCAAGATTTTTGCTTCGAAAAACATCATAATTTAGAAGTAGTAGGTTATTTTCTGTCCTGTTTTAACCCCCCTCATCAGAACACTGTTTGAATAGGTGTGGCAGATTGTAAACTCGGAAGTAAACACCCACTGCTATGAATAGCAAATAGTTGCATATGTTTGACAGCCTACATCCTTCATCGATGGACGCTGCAGTGATTTATGTTTAAAATGCATAAATACTCATATCAAACGATCTGTAATTACAGACAAAGCAATAGTGACCATATAATAAAAACGGTTACTCACACTTGTGTGTTGAAACATTACTGTCAGATCCAATATAGTTGGCACAACATCGTCTTTTATTTTCAATCTTTCTGAAAATGCCACATCAAGTTGTGCCTTGTTTGTAAATGAATCCACAGTAAAATGAAGTGAACAAAAGTCAGAGTTCTTAAAGACACGGTCTGGATCTTCATTAAAAATAAAATTCATCCACTCTTTCCAAATGTTGGGGTCAGAAGGAAAGCAATGCAAAGACTGTTTTTCCACAGCTTGGCACTGCACAGTGTCTTGTTGTCTTGGGAGCCATCTTTATCATTTGGTTTCTGCGTAGACCGCATCCACGGGGGTAAACAGGCAGTGATGTAGAAGCAGGCGTTGATCTTCTGCCGAGGCGGTGCTTATCCACACTATTACATCATAGAATAGAACATTCCACAAGCTGTCATTTTGGCAGACTGCCTTCACTATAAGCTGTTTTTAGACTAACAAGAAAGTTTTGAATTCTGAAACTTACAGGATGTTTTTATAGTACAGTGACCTCTTATATGTCAAAGGATCAAGGTAAATTTTTGGTTTCTCAGTGACCCCTTGAAAAGGCCAGTTTTACTAAACAGGGCAAATTAGCACGAGAGCACAATTCCAAAACTGCGCCGATGGGTGTGGAAATTTCTGCGGGTGATTTACTAACAACGTGCAAATTAAAGAACACATACGCAACATCTCATTTACATATCGACCAAAGCAACATACCAAGTGCAACGCAAATTAGCATAGTCGCAAGAATAAAGAATAATGAAACCACAGTACACTGAAAAGAACCAGAGGCCAAAAAATGAAGGGTTGCAAGACGTTTTGATAGACCTGGTATTGTGTGACTCCTAGTTGAGGGTTCCAAGTCATCTTTTATTTCCTGAAGAAAATTAAAAATATCATGGCTTGGCAAACATAATGTTTTCTTCTGGCATTCCAAATAAATTAATACGTGTGGGAAAAAATAGCAAAAATAATTGCAGCCATTTCAAGCGCAAAATAGTTTAAGACATGCTTATTTTGGGCGTTAAATAATGGTGCAAATACCAGTAATTTAACGAGTGCAAACGTTAGTAAATCTCGTTGCGTGATTCATTTTAATACTCTCCTCCCATAAATTTTGCGTCTGAAAGGGAAACTCCTTCAAATGCACATTCAGTAAGTTCAGGCGGAAAAATAACTGTCCACGCCTTTTCAGCGCTAATTCTTCACTGCACATCTTTAGTAAATCCTGACAGTAATATTTTAACGCCAGAAACGGTTTGCGCTGACGCAAGCTGTTAGTAAAACTGGCCCTATGTGTCATTTATTGCTGTGATGCAAAGCTGAATTTTCAGAAGTCGTTACTCACATGATCCTTCAGAAATAATTCTAATATACTGATTTGCTGCAAGGAAGATTTTTTTGTGAAAACTATGATACATTTTTCATAAAAAGCTCAGAATAGCTACATTTATTTGAAATAGAAATCTTTTATAGCATTATAAATGTCTTTACTCCCACTTATTAATTTAATGCATCCTTGCTGAATAAAATGATTAATTTCTTTTTTAAAAATTCTTACTGATCCCTAACTTTTTAAATATAGTACTGTTTACGTGGCATTGATAACTTTAACAATTTTAATCAATTTACTACAATACTGCAGTAGGAAATCTTTTAAATTCACTGTAGACATTGGAGCATCTGTCTGTAAAACTAGTTGTTAAAAGTGTTGTTCTGGATTGCAATGACTCTCTTGAGCGTCTTGGCAAAGAATCAGACTGAACGGAAGGTCTGTAAACAGGAAACTTAGGGATGCAGAGGTCTAAGCTGTGGGATTTCCCCAAAGAGCCGAGTTAAAGGTGTGTTCATGCCTGTTTGGTCAGCTGGACGATTATGGAAAGACACTTTGTGGAGATTATCTGGAGTGATTTATAAAAAAAACAGTTAGATGCATTGTTAAATAAGGATAAAAATAGAACTGAATAAAACAGAATAATAGACTCATCTTAATTGTGTTAAGATAGTAAAACTTAACCTGTAAAGCTAATTGCAAGTCATTGTATGAATATCCACAAAATATTGGGCCAGTTGCATAGCCACTATGTTAAGACTGTCTTAAGAACTTGTTTGACCAACTAGCAGTTAGCCAAGGGGTAAACAGTCATACTTTTCAGTTCAAATTAGACCAGTCTACCATTTTGTAACTGATTTTTAAAAAGTTATGACCAGTCTAGAAGGAAAAAAAACTACATGACTAAGTTTTTAAGACCAGTCTATGCAGTTTATACAACTGGCCTATTATCTCTTTTAGATCTTGTCATACTGTATATCACATACAACACAAAAGATGTTCTTCTTGTTAGTGAACTGTGGCAGAAAAGTATGAAATGCTTATGAAATGCTTTTACAAATATAAAAACTCAAATTTCTCCTCTATTTTACATCTACATTTTTGCTCGAAACTCGTGTGGATGTAGATGTGCAAATTCATTGAGCCAAATATAGGTGGAAGACTTGCTGATTACAGATTTCCATGTTCAGTCATATTTGATTCAATATTGTATGTGTCAATGGAATTTGTAAAGAATCACCCCACTGCACCTTTATCAAATTGTATATGAGTAATTCAGGGTAAATTGGAAATAGCTTGTAAGACATAAAAAGGCATCTAAAGACATGACAGGTTGTGAGTGTGGCATGTGTGGGCGGTTATTCCTTTTTTTTTTTTTTTTTTTTTTAATCTTGATTTGAAATGCACATTTTTTTTTTTTTTTTTTTTTTTTTTTTTTTTTTTTTTGAGAGGAAAAAAATACTTCAAGCATTATGACCTACTTTAAATTTTAATGGGTGGATGTTTTCACTATCATGCTTGGTATGCATGTTAATTATTCATTTTGTCAAGAGCTTTTTCCATTAAATGTGAATTTGTTCTGTTATCGTTAAGCTCTCTGGTCTCTTTTCTGTTGCATGCAGCACACTTGCTAGTCATTGCAGGACATTTAGTGTATTTTTACTGTATTAAGAAGTATATAGTAGTAACAAATGACTTGATCTGGGCAGATTTTACTATGGAAAAAGTCAAGGTCCGTTTTAATAAAACGGGGAAAAATAACATGCATCTAACCATATAATATGTCGTATTATATTATATTATATATTTAAAATAGCTAAATAAACTTATTAAAAAATGAGGACAATATGCTTTTTTGTGTCTTTTTTTTTTATTGTGAAAGACCATTAGCCCAATCCAACTCTGATATTTTGGTACAAATTCATCTGAAAATCTGGCTAATAGGTCAGTGCTCATTCTTGTGAATAATGAAGCACACTTCTATATTTTGTTAAAAAAAAAAAAAACATTCATTATATATCATGTTAATAAATTGCATGTTGTTGAGTGATCATTGACATTTATAATATTGCTATGTTTGTATTTTCATAATCTCTTTGTTAGAGCATCTGTTTTTTTAAAATCTGGTCATTTATTTCAGATGCCACATGTAATTAATAACTGTTAATCCACAGTAATTAATATAAAAATAATAATAATAATAATAATGAAATGCGCCTCTCATACTCAAAGTTGTAATAAATAATAAACCTTATACATCTTTTTAATAGACAAATAATATTGCAAAACTTATCACAAATTTTATTTTATTTTGTTAGAATTGTGAAAGACAAACAAAGACAAAAATTTGTTTGCTGGGCTGTGCTTTGTCTTGGAAAAAAGTAGTTTAAGCTGCCACAGAGAGGTCTGTTTTTAACTCATTTGCAATTCTGGCTATGTCATCTATCATATCTACAGAACCTTATCCTTGCTTCTGCTTTATACAATGTTGTTAACTCAATTCTTTATTCTAAGAGGTCAGGTTTACAGCAAGCAAACATACAGACTGGCCGTGGCCTTTGGTGAACTATTTCCTGTTTGAGATAGCTGCAGAGCAGAGCTCAGGGGAAGTCCTGGTATACCCTGAGGTTTCACTTCAGTGGTAATAGTTGAAAAGAGGCTATGTGAGGTCTTATGATGACCTGTTCACACAGGCTGAAACACTCTACAATCTCATGTAACCACACTCATTGTCTCATTTGGTTGAGCTTTCAGAACAGAAACCATTTCACAATGTATTTTTGTTCAATGGGACGGTTATTTGGTCACACAGATGCTGTTCATTTTGTTAACTTTTCTTCTAATTATATCAAGTTCCAGGCTTTCTGGAAATAGCAGAATTTTTCATGAGTGAATGTCTTACAGGTTACACATATTATCTTATTATTCATGAGGCTGTTAAATGAGGAGCATGTATTTTAGATGAGAACAAAACATTTATTATAGTACAAAAGATTTTTTATATGCATATTGCAATATTGTTTAAAAGTAAACATTTTAATTTAAATTTATGCCACATGACAAATCCTGGTTTATTAATTGACATAAAAATGCATCTAAATACATGACAGGGTTTTTTGTAATCTTGATTTAAAATGGATTATTTTTTTGAAAGGAAAATATTGCAATTATGCATATTGCAATATTATTTAAAAGTAAAAATATCAATTTAAATGTCTGCCACATGAAACATCCTGATTTATTTAGTCCACTGCATTTAAACAGGGAGAAAATAAAAAGAGCCCTTGTTCTGGTGTCACTGTGTAGCCCATCTACACTGTTAAAAAAAAAAAAAGTTGAGCCAACTTAAAATTTTAAGGCAACCAGCTTCAGCAGATTTTTGAGTTCTCTCTCTTAATTTTAAGTTGGCTCAACTTTTTTTTTTTTTTTACAGTGTAATAGGCCATGACCCAGAAATGGGTCACAGATTTGTTACTGTAATATTGCCAAAAAAAATTTGTGTAGAATCGGTTTCCACTCAGAAATTTCACACATAATTACACAAAAATGGCAAGTAACATATTGAATTAAAGATACAATTTTGAGGTAGTGAGAAATACTGAAATAGTATTTTCTCATAAAACGTGCTCCAATAATTTTTGTTTTAACTTTGAAAAGTCCTTCTGACTATATTATAGTGCATAGATTTATTAACTTTTAAAATGAAGACAGAAATGTGTCCCATATCTTTTGTTGTTTATATCAAAGTTTGTGTCCAAAAAATATTTTGGCATAAATTCATCTGTCACCTCATAGAAGCTATAGTCAAATAAACAAGATCTTCAAAAACCATTAACAAAACTATGCAAGATCAAAGAAAATATGACCCAGGCTGCTTGCTGAAACACTTTCTATTTAAAGTTCATTCTGAAAATCTTTATGCTTTTTAAAGTAGTATTCTCACTTAAAGAAGCAACCGCAGTGTGTATGAGACACTGATGTGCGAGAGAAGTGTGAAGATCACCTCTCTCACACAGTTTCTTCTCTGGCTCACATGTTAGAAATCATAAAAAAGATCATCTCATCTCATTTTACACACGTTTTCCATTGTCACAGACCTCACGGAGTCATAGTGTGAACACATAGTCTATTAGATTTAAAAAATGACACACAATCCACCGGAAAATATTAGCGCACCTTGGCTCTTATGCAACCGCTCATGCTTCATATGCTCACTCAGGCCTGCACAGTACAACATGCTTAATGAACTTGCGTGCAGTGGTTCCACACAGTGGAAAAGCATTTTCTTAGCATTAAATTTAACAGTAAACTTAACTGGAATACCTTGAGTGGGAGAAACCAAACTGAACTGAATCTCTTACAGTAAATTACTAGTTAGCTAGCTACAGTGCATTTTAGTTCACTAAAGATTTTAAAGAATTTATGGTAACCATATGGATGCATTTTTTTCATTTACCTATTCTCAAGATAAGCACACCTCTGTGAAAAAGCAAACAATGTAATGTCAAAGAGATAAAAGGCAACTTAAGTGCACTTAAAGAGAATAGACTTCAATGTCATTTTCTTAATGCACTTATATACACTTTGAAAAGGTGCATGTTGTAATAAATATCAAATTAAAAGTTTTAATAAGTGCACACTAAGTTTGATGTGTTCAATAACATACCAAAGCACACTGATTGTCAGTACATTGGGGAGTGCACTTTAACCACATTTCAAAGACAATAGAAGTAATTATGAATTTATATATAAATATGTATTAAGTCCCACCTAAATAGTCCAAAAACCACTCAACCGTGCATTAAATATAAAGGAATGCATTAAATAATTTCTTAAATCTTTTTCCAAAGCATGCAGGAAACTTGAAATCCCCTGCATGGTTTCAGCAATGTTACACTAATGGTATGAAAAGTATTCATGTAGACCAAATAATATAATATTTTATGAATGAATTAAATATGTACAATATATTTTATGAATGTGAATTTTTTTTTCTTCATTGCTAAATCTAAATGAAAGGCAAAATGATCACATTTTCAAAACAAAACATCAACAAAAAAAAAAACACTGGCATGAGAGGTGGGACTTAATTCAAATAAAAAGAATTTAATAAAAATAATGTCTTTCTTTTTTAAATAAAGGCAAGGCACAAGAGCTCAGTCTAGATTTTCCAAATGTTCTAACTATATTCCTATGTCATTCTTTGATTTTGGATGCAGAATGAATGATACTCACTTTTAGCTGCTGGTAATTCTAAAATATGCTCTCTTTACAGATTGAAAGCTCTGGCATCAACTGGAGGCAGAAGTGTTCAGTTTGCATGTGACTGGTGAGCTCTCCTAAATTCATCCTGCTTGAGTTGGCTTTTCTTGAGGAATTGTACCACCCTCTAGTGGTTCATTTGAGTCAATCCAGTTGTTCAATACACAAAAAAAAAACAGAATTTCTTGTGGAGTTACAATTACACAGGCTTTATTTGCTGGTTTAGCTGTGCTGTAGTGTTTATGATCATCTGTGTCTCCATAGGCTTTTCTCTCATTTGGATGACCCTTTCCTGGATGACCCTTTACCCAGAGAGTATGTGCTGTATCTGCGGCCCAGTGGGCCTTTACAAAACCAGCTTTCTCATTTCTGGCAGCAGTCTCGCTTGACTTGTGGAAAAAACAAAGCTCACAACATATTCCCACACATCACACTCTGCCAGTTCTTTATGGTGAGTCACAGTTTCTATTTTAAGGTCGATTTGTTATTCTTATGCTACGTAATTTTACATTTCTTCATTTTATGTATTTGTAGTGTCCAGACAATAAACTAGTGGCTCTGTGTGAAGCTCTGCAGTCTGCAGTGAATCAATGGAGAGGACGCTTCCCGAGCCCTCTGCCCCTGGAGCTCTACACCTCCACCAACTTCATAGGCCTCTTTGTGGAGGAGCAGGTGGCTGAGTCGCTGAAAAAGTTTGCGGCTGACTTTGCGGTGGAGGCTGCTGCTAAAGCTGGTGGGGAGGCGTGATCAGAGCATTTGTCACAGATGGTGCCTGCATAGTGCTCATGTTTTTTTTTTTCTAATCAGCTCATTACTCATCCTCATGTTGTTCCTTATCAATATGACTTTCTTTCTTCCATGGAACACAATGAAGAAATGTATAAATTTCCAAGCTGCTTTTTTCAATATAATGAAAGCAGGGTATTTACAAAACTTAAATTATCAGCAAATAATGACATGAATTTTGCTCTGTTCTGTGTTGTTACTATTAACTAAAATAAATAAAAATAGTTTTCATTAATATATATATTTTATTTCAGCTTTATTTTAATTAAGTGATCAACAATGTTGCCTTTACAACTACGTTTAAGTACTAAAATGACTCAAACTAAAACTGAAATAAAATAAAGCTAAATAGAAATATAAAAAACTAATAAAAATGACAGAGAAATAAAACCTAATTCAAAATATTAATACATATTATAATAATACTGTATTATATATTATTATTTATTTTATAATATAAATAATACTGAAATAACACTGTTCTTTTCTTCACACAAAGCTATCATGTGGCTTTAGAAAACATACATAGTGCACATAATACAGCAAACAATTCTATGGACTGCTTTTTTATGATTTTATGGTGCTTATTTGTCCTTTTTGGAGATTGATATCCTCTAGACCAGAGGTGCCCAAACTTTTTCCTATGAAAAAGGACTGTGGGCCGAAAATAAACATTGCATTAGACACCATATGCTTTCGATGCATGGGCAAGAGCAGCAAATACATTCACCTTTTTGTTTTACTGAAAAAAGAAAGACATGAGGGTGAGTAAATGGGGATAGAATTTTAATTTTTGAGTGAAAAATCCCTTTAAATATATACTTTTCAAAGATAAACTTTAAATCAAACTTTCTGGATGTTTTCTTTTTTTCATTTAAACCGTGTTCTAATGAAGTGAACTGATACTGTTTCATTGATCAAAATGTTGTGTATTTGAATAGAAAATAAATTCATAAAAATGCTCTTTTTTAATAGATGTTCATGTGGAACCCCATAAAAAGCAGCTTCATTTGACTCTAGCCTATCACTTCCCAACCAATCATTATTCTGTCTTGGAAAAGTTGGCAAGAGGGATTGAAGTCAAGCTGGGTTGTGATTGGCTCGCTGCCCTCTTCTCACGAGACATACGATTTGCAAATCATGAGGTGAAGCCCAGTTGAGGCTTATGTCTTTTAAAACTTCTATTAGTCTCATAGTTTTTTTTTTTTTTTTTTCAGTTTTAATGTTTTACTAGTTCACTGAAATGCACTTTAATGCAGACCTACCTCTGTTTCATTGTCAGACTTTGCGAGTGATGTACCCATACACTCCTCAGAACGACGACGAGCTGGAACTGGTGCCAGGAGACTTTATCTTCACGTCTACAGTGGAGCAAATGAGCACTAGTGAGGGCTGGGTGTACGGCACGTCTCTGGGTGCAGGCATCTCTGGACTGCTGCCTGAGAACTATGTGAGCCCTGCTGATGAGTCTGACACGTGGGTCTTCCATGGGTAAGTTCTCCAAATGCTGTGCTGTACAAGTTTGATAGTACTTATCAGTATTACTTGCACATACTTAGGGTTCAAGGGAAAGTTCACCTAAAATGTACTCATCAGCTACATCTGAAATCTACCCTCTGAATAGGTACTTCTGTTGAATAAGTAATTAGTTCACGAATGTGTGTAGTATGAATTTAATCCGGATCTACTACATTTGACATGTTGTCCTACCAGCGTCAGTTGCATTGCTTTACTTCCATTCACAAATCCTCAACTGTGGCCTAATGGGATAGTAATGTGTCTATTGGATGTGTTTATCTCTATGCTCCCTAAACAGGTCACACTCCTTCTTTTGTACTTCCCCTTCAGAAAAGGGTTGCAAAGAGAGCAAATCATTGGATGGGCTGCTCAGCATTCGATGCTTTGAAAGTGCAAAGTTGGGAGAGTCTGCCATCTTGAGTGTTATTTGCCAACCTGTGCAGGTGCCTATTACTACACATTACAGCAATTAAAGTAATATTTCCAACACTTTTCACTGTTGAGTTAAAAATAAACTTTGGGTTCCCTGTTGAAAAAAACAACATATGCTGGTTAGGTATGTTTTGAAGCATGGCTGCTGGTTTGAGCTGGTTCTTAGCTGAACAGGAGCTGGTTACTTAGAACCAGTTTAGGACCAGCACATGACCAGCTTAAACCAGCTCAAACCAGCAGTCATGCTTCAAAACATACCTAACCAGCATATGCTGTTTTTTTTTCAACAAGATTTGTGCAGATGCTAATGATTTGAGTGATTTATTAAAGCATTTTGGTGCTGTTGATGATAGGTGCTTCGTTCCAACATCCAGTCTCGGACCCCTAAGAGGACCTTGTTTGTATGTCGGCATGGAGAAAGAATGGATGTTGTGTTTGGGAAACACTGGTTCTCACAGTGTTCTGACACTAAAGGTAATCTGAACAGATGGGTCATGGTGCCATGCTCACACGGTCCAGATATTTTGCGAGCTCAGTTTGTCTTCCTGTAGGCAGGTACGTGAGGAGTAACCTGAATATGCCTGCTGTACTACCTGCCTCGGGTGGAGCACACAGGGACTATGAAATGGATGCTCCTATCACAGTGTTTGGAGCTACACAGGCTAAGATAGTGGGTATGTCTGCTCGGTGTTATGATGTTCACATGAATTCACCAAGTGAATTGTCTATCATGCTCTTTTTATGTCATCCATCCGATTTCTAGGTGAAGCTCTGCTTGAAAGTAATACCACTCTTGATTTTGTGTACTGCTCACCCAGCCTCCGATGTGTCCAGACAGCTCATGAAATCCTCAGAGGTACATACTGTAGTCAGGAATCTGTTGGCAGCAGTGGTCTACATGTCTAAGGAAAATTCCAATAGGAGCATGCATGTGTGTGTGTGTGTGTGTGTATATATATATATATATATATATATATATATACACACACATGCACATGCTCCCTTCTTAAAATATAAAAGGTAGCTATATATTTTCATGTATAAAGAATAATGTGAAAAATTGAAAATATTCTAAATACACAATTGTTCAGTAAGCAAGATTTTTGAAACAAAAAAGAATACTTTTATATAGCAAAGATGCATTAAATTGATCAAAAGTGACCATGAATGCATGTGCAATATTACAATTTAAAAAAAAAATGCTGCCAAAGAATCCTAAAAAAAAAAAAATGTATCATGGTTTCCACAAAAGTATTAAGCAGCACAAGTGTTTTCACAATAACATTGGTATAAGAAGAATTTTTTATTGAGCTGCAGATCAGCATATTAGAATGATTTCTGAAGGATTAGACTGGAGTAATGGCTGAAGAAAAAATTCAGAAAGATTTGCCATCACAGGAATAAATAACATTTCAAAATATATTAAAATAGAACACTACACTAAATTGTAAATCATTATTACATTGTAATAATATTTCACAATATTGCTGTTTTTTAATCTGTATTTTTGATCAAATAAATGCAGCTATGGAGAGCATAAGAAACTTAAAAAAAAAATGTTACAAAATATTACCAACCCCAAACAGTAGTTTGTTTATAAAATATGATCTGAAAAATATTTATTTCTATAAGTTACACTCTTTCTTTTTTTCTGTCCACGAATAGATTAACATTATAATTCTGGCAATACAAAGCTTGTATTAAGCCCCGTTCACACCAAGGACGATAAATATAAAGATAACGATAAAGATATAGTTTAAAAAAATCGTTCTCAATATTAAAGAATAGCAGAGTCCACACCACAGCTATAACGATAAAGGCACAGAGAAACAATATATTTGGAATCACTTTCAGAATTATTTTTTCCAACTGATGAACGATAAAAACATTGACACCCAATCAGACTCCATCCTGCTATAATGAGCTCGAGAATTTAAAGCGGCAGACAAGCGTGTGCTTAGAAAAAACAGACGATATCATTCGCTGGTGTGGACACTAATATCGTTATCTTTATAGTTATTGTTCTTGGTGTGAATAGGCCTTTATACTAGAATTTTCCAGAAAGTTCCATGCTGCTTCAGAAATGGCACACTGTTTTCTACATCTTTATTGACATGTTCACTATATTAGTTTACTTTTCATTAAAATTGTTATATTTAAATGCTCTCTGACCCCAGTTTCATAATACACCTTTTCTAGGAATGCAGCAAGATGGCAGAATAAGCATTCGAGTGGAGCCTGGGCTTTTTGAGTGGACTAAATGGGTTTCAGGAACATCTTTGCCTGCTTGGATACCCACCACAGATCTTGCTGCGGCCAACCTTAATGTAGACACAACATACAGGTAACAGATGGAGTGATCATGTAAATAGCTCTTACACTGTATATTTCAAATTCCACCCTGATTGACAGTTGCCTTTCCGCAGACCTCACATCCCCATTAGCAAACTAACTGTCTCGGAGGCGTATGACACGTACATTAGCCGCAGCCACCAGGTGACCAAAGACATTTTGGCATACTGCAAAAATAAGGGTGAGTGATTAAAAATATTGCTTTTAGTACTTCACCCTCACAGATCTTTATTAAAACCCTTCTTTTTTTACATCAGGAAAAAATATTCTGTTTGTGGGACATGCTTCCTCTTTGGAGGCCTGCACTCGCCAGATACAGGGCCTTTCTCTTCAGAATCCTAAAGATTTTGTGCAAGTAGTCCGAAAGGTTAGTTTCATCCTTTTTACTTTAAACATTTGATCTTTATACTAACATGATGCTTTATTGGAGCCGATCTTTCCATCCAGATTCCATACCTGGGTCTGTGTGCCTGTGAGGAGCAGGGGGACTCAGGAGTCTGGCAGCTAGTGGATCCTCCAATTCTTCCTTTAACTCACGGGCCCAACCACAGCTTCAGCTGGAGAGACACCTTACAGCAAGAATGAGCTTATCTGCAGGGTCTGTCCACAAGAGACTGAAATGTTACCTGCACTGGAAGCACACAAATAAGAATATTTTTTTAAACAGATCTAATCTGTCACATCCAAGTTTAAGTTATGCAAATAAAATATGGGATGTGGCAGAGTTTTTGTTTGCAGGTGGACAGAGGAAGCTGCACTGAATAATGAACATTTGTGGTAATGTTTACTGAGCCTTTATAAAAGGCTTTCTCAGGGCATTGGCTATCACTTTTAACAGGTCAAAATGCACAGTGGCATAATGCAGCACTTATGGTAAAGATTAAAGATCACTTCCTGCCATGCAAATATGTACAATTTTGCAATGAGATGTTAAAGAGCTTAAAGGCAGTCATGTCTTAATCATTTCCCTTGCAAATATTTGTTTTAGCATAGCTGAATGGATATCAAATGTATTTGTAATATCTTTACATTAAAGCTGAAGTGTGTAATTATTAAAATAAAAAAATAATATTCAGAAAGTTTCGTATCACAAGCCAGATTAATGTGCACAGACAAATTAAATTGTATGAAAAGCCAAATGTAGGTTGATATTTTCACGAAAAGTGTAAACACTTTGTGGCTAAAACTGCTTTATTGTTTGAGAAACCTTGACACAACAACATGCCTCAACCAATGGCGTACGTTTAGGGCGGGGCTGTTTGTTTTTTTTGAACCAGTGGCAGACTGTTGGGGGAAACCTGTTAGATGCTAGGATGAATGCTTAGCTTCAAGCTTTATGGCGTTTCCAGTGATAAGCAATTTGTCTGTCAACACTGACAGTGAAAATGTAGCATGATGTTACAGACAGACAATCAGTATATTTGATGTTTAATATACCACAATCACAATCAGAGATAACTTAATATAATGTCTTACAGTTAAAAATGAATATTCCAAACAAGTTCCATAATTTAAAGGTGCCATAGAATGGAAAACTGTACCTTGGCATAGTTGAATAATAAGAGTTCTGTACATGGAAATGACATACATTGAGCCTCAGACACCATTGTTTCCTCCTTATGTAAATCTCATGAATAAAAAAGACCACTGAAAAATAGGCGAATCAGAACATAACACCAAA
>JAFVLL020041704.1:0-49270 GCA_021397915.2 Tor tambroides | reverse complement strand
TGCACACACATATACATACATACATACATACATACATACACACACACACACACACACACACACACACACACACACACACACACACACAATGTGTGTCTCTCTCTTCAACTTATAAATGGGTTGGAAAGATTGTTGAAGCTTGCATTTAGTAAATAGTAAAACAATATTGTGAAATATTATTACAGTTTAAAATAACTGTTTTCTGTTTTAATATATTGTGAAATATAATTTATTCCTTTGATGGCAAAGCTGAATTTTCAGCATCAGTATTCCAGTCTTCAGTGTCACATGAACCTTCAGAAATCATTCAGATATGCTTATTTGCTGCTCAAGAAATATTTATTATTTTTAATTTGGAAAACAGTTGTGCTGCTTAATATTTCTGTGGAAACCATGATGCATTTTTATTCAGGATTCTTTGATGAATATAAAGTTCCGAAGAACAACATTTATTTAAAATGGTAATAATTTGTAGCATTATAAATGTCTTTACTGTCACTTTACTATGCATTTTTTCAGAATAAAAGTGTTAATTTCTTTAAAAAAAAAATCTTATTGATGCCAATTTAGATGGGTGATTGAGGTACTAAACTGCATTTTCATATAAAGAAACAGATGGTGAGATTCAGCTGGCAATGACAGTATGGTACTTAAGAATGGCAGTTGTTGCAAGTAGTTTGCTTGTAAGACACAATCTTACAGGTTGCAGACAGCTGTGAGTATATGAGGAAGCATCTCACACTTGTAGTCAGATCTTGAAAATGACAAATAGTGCTCACGTCAGAAAATGTGAGACATCTGTAGACATTAAATGAAAGTTGATGGAATATTAACAAATGACATTTCCTGTCTGAGACAAAACACATTTTTTGATGAATGCTGATGGTAGAGCTTGATCATTAACCTTCTCAGGAGAAAAAGAAAACAAGTTGAAATGTAATATTGTTCAGTGAACTCTGGCTCTAGGCGAGATTGAAACATTGTGCATGTTTCCTTGTGCTATGTGTCCATCGGTGCGGAGTGAGTGGAGCGAAGTGTTTTTACTTTATGTTTTATGGGAACTGAGTGACAGGCTCCTACAGGGAAATTGACAGAGGAGCAAAACAAGCAACATTTATTAATCTAGGTTAATGTTTCTTTTGCTATTGGAGCAAATGAGAACACACAAAAAAATATTTGAGTTAGTTTCATTTACCACTATAGGAGTTTACACAACAATGTCGACTTTTATTTTTGGGAACCCGGAAATGTGAAAAAGCTCCTTTTATTAATATACCATTGTTTATTCATGTTTATTCTTAATGTTAATTCATACAACTTGAATAGCATATGGAGCATTTCTTCTGCACAAGTGGACACATGCTGTTAGACAAAGGCTCTAGAAACAGGCTAAAAGTAATAAAACTGTTTTGTAAATATTTTTGCAGGCTCAGTCACTGGTGCGGGACAGTCCTTTGCTGACATCTATAGCTCAGAGTCACCTGTATCCATTTGTATATGTAGTACAGCAGTTAATTCACTGGCTCTTTATGGGATACCCTCTGGTGCCATTCTGCCTCTTCACTTACGACAAGTGGCTTAAGGTTTGTTCTCATTCCTCAGTGGTTTATTAATCATGAATCTGATGTTGAAAGTGGGATGTTTATGATCCTTACCTCCTGTATCCATTCAAGTGTTTGCTAGTGTCATTTACATTTTGAATGTTTTTGTTTTCCAGGTTTACTCCTCTATATATTTCTGTGGTCACGTCTTTTTCTTCGTTGCCTTTCTCGTCCTGCCATACCTCCGCAAGGTGTTCGTGCCTCGAAAAAGAGGCAGTGAGAAAAAGGAGGATTAATTAAAATGGTAAATTTAGCATCTCTCTCTTCTAAACTCTACTGTTTGTGCCACCTGTCTGTTCTCACTGTTTTTCTGAGTGTGAGTGTATCACATCTATTCTTTCCTGTGGAATCTAATGCTGGCTTTAGGTCATATCAGTACTCGTATGAGAAACTCAAAATATTCTTTGCCCAGTTTAGATGGTATTTATTTTGTGTGATCCAATCTTAAAGATGGCAGAAGTCATTCTAATGTGCTGATTTGCTGCTCAAGAAACATTTCTTCTTATTATTAATGTTGAAAACAGTTGTGCTGCCTAATATATAATATTGTGTAAACCATGTTTGTTTGTTTTTTTAATTAAAAAGCATTTATTTGAAATTGCTTATAAATGATAAATGACCCCAAACTTTTGAATGGTAATGTATACCATTTCATCTGTTACTGCATGTTGATAGTGCTAAAAAAGTCATGAATATAAAAAATGTGAACAAAAGCATGAAAAAATTGGCATGCTGTTCTTCCAAACCTTTATTCTTGTATTTTCATCTAACCTCAAATATGATGTTTTGATCAGAATTTAATTATGAACACAATTAAGTATGTACATATTTTGTGTAGTTTGGATAAAGTTAACTCTAAAAGAGTGAGAAAAGTGCATACATAATGCACATCTTTCGTTCTTTCTTTAATTCCACTAGCACTAAAAAACACCTAGAAGTGGCAAAGAGAGATATTCAGTTGCCGTGTCCTTTTTATTCCGACGCCAATCACTTGAACCCACACCCCACCTCTTAATAATGGCTTTTGAACACGTATCTTCCCGGGAGGACTTATAAGCAGAGTAATCATACTTCATTAGATCATGACTGATGATTCAGTTAGGATCAGTGTGACCATAAGCCATTTAATTCCAGTAGGAAAAGTGTATCATCCCTCTGTTTCACAAAGCCTTTCACTAGCTCTGCTGCAGTGTTTCATTCATCCAGGTCTTTGTAGAACATCTGTTTATTTGTTTGCACCACTTTTTGGATTTGAGAAGCAGATTCTTTAGCAGTCTCTTACTGAAAGTGCTTTAGATGTGACTGTGTGAAGATGTAAAATGATCAACGTTTTTCCTCTTTCTCTTACACAGGTTTGACTGAAGTGAACTGTGACTTTTAAAGAGCGCCTGAAGAGGACAAGTTTTAAGGCCTTTAGTAATATATTACTATTTACATACAAGACTGATGTATGTGTACAAATGGTAGTCCGTTGGAAAGTTCTTCATTCTTTGGGTGGACTGTAATGACAAAGATGCAGAAATACAAGCATTTCTGAGGTTCAATATTCGTTGAATAAGATTTACTGATGTTTGGTGGCTGAAAATAATTACACTGTATCTGCTCATACCATTGCACTCATTACTCAGTAATGATCTCATTTCCTGTTTCCTGTCTAATCAGAGAACTGGCTTTGGCTGTCGCCGAGGTCACGTGTGCACTTTTAGAGGGGACGCAGAGCACGCATTTCAAAGATGGAAACAAATGAGATGCATTTTATTTTCCTTTGCTAGGAATATTTCAACCTCACGTACCCTTAAAAAGACAATGAAATGTGAAAAAACGCAAGAGTGAATGGTGACTGAGCATCGCCTGGCATTATAAATGAATGTTTTTCATTTTTATAACCGTTTTTTCTTGTGACCAAGACAACTTCTGATGGGGATTCTTCTTTTTTTTTTTTAAGAATGGGTTTTATGGTAACTACATTTTGTATAGCTTTTTTGACACTTTCATAAAAGGATCATCATTCTGTCATCTCATCCTCTCACTCCATTTAACACTGTCTGTCCATCCATCTGACCTTTTCTCATTCACTCCATTTTCTCCAGCATTCTTCTTGTCCAGTGTATGAGCACAAGCGAAACAGAAAACACAGTAACATCAACACTACTGATCAGAATCATGAAGATGATGGTAAATTTGTGTCAGTATTATTAAGAGCAGAGTATTTAAATTATAAAAAGTATTTTAGTAAACTGTGCACACTAGTGGCACTACTAAAAACTGCTGTGTAAAATCTTTAAAAAGTGTCGGTGCATATTAGGATCTTTTTTCTTTTTTTTTTTTGCAATCTGTTCTCAGTAATTCTTATGCTTATTTGCCTCCATATCTGTTTTGTATGACATGACATATTGAAGATCCTTGGCACAAATATAGCCTACATGACTCTTCAGTGAGGGCTAAAACCTGCACCCAGATACAATCCAAGGGAGCAGAGGCTCACTGTAGCATCGAAGTTGTTTTATAATATTTATACATGTGGTTGCAAATTTTATGGATGTAAAAATTGTTTTTGAGAAACAACTACTTCTGCCTTACTGCTACCAAATGTACAAAAAAAAAGAGTGTGAGAGAGAGAGAAAAACAACAACTACTACTTTTAAATGAAACCGTTTTTTGTAATACTCATTAAAAATGCTGGATTTTAACTAAGTCGGCTCTAGTGTGCTTCTGGTGTTTCTGAATTGTGGTGTCAGGGCTTTATATCTGTCTGCTGTGGGAGCCGATATGACGTCATCTTGCAGTCTGGGCCCTAGAGCTGGAGCACAGATTGTGATATAGTGAGGAGTTCAAACGCACTCACAAATGACATTCATTACAAACTCGAAGTGGGAAGTAAATGTGTGGCTTGACGATGAGTAGTAGTACACAGCAGCCTCCAGATGCTTCCCTCAAAGCCCAGATGTATCACACAGCCGGCCATCTCGCTGATTTGGGGACCGCTAAACGGGAGGAACAAATATGTTTCCTACTACGAACAATGCTTCGCTCATTAATATTAAGTAGATTATGTTAATCTCGCTTGGTGGCTACCTGGAGCGACGATTTGGTTGTTGCATATTATCTATGCGTTATGTAATTAAGCTATTGTTCTCCAATGAACGCTGCCTGGGTAATGAATATTAATGAGCTGCGGCGTTACCTTCCAATGGCAGAGGGTTTGAATACTGAATATTCATAAGCAGGCCCTAGCCGCAGTAGGATTTGTAAATTCACGTTTCCTGAGAGCGAGAGAGACGCAGTGTGGGCGGGTTAAGAAACTGCGAGAGGGAGGAGATATCACACCTTCTCTTTTTTTTCCTCACGGCATCCACCGAAAACGGGGGCATTGGTTTCTTCGTATCTAATCTTCAAATTCCAGTTTGGCTCCTTTCCGCAGTTCGAGTCGTTTCGGGAGGCACCGGAGGCCCCAGCGCTCCAGCCGTTGTGTTCGGTGTGTCGGCGGGCATCAGGCTGTCATAGGTGTGAGTGTGTGTGACGGATGCTTAGAGGAGACTGAGCGGGGTACCATCTCACACCTCACGGTAACGTCCATTTGATCCCAAGATAATATTTATAATTCAATTCTTGCGCGTGACACAGGTGTTATATCATCTGAACTGCTCTCTGCTTTGAAATATGACATGATATTGTGATTTTTGGATCGCCTGAATTCATTTACAGGCTTAAAAAATCGATTCGTGTTTGTCGCATATATGTGTGAGATGTATGAGTGAGCTTTAACACCGGTCGTTTTAATAACGCGTTGTAAACACCGGTAGGTTATATCACGTATCTGTCCGTCATCCAAGTTGGACGATATTAATCTTTATATTTATAAAAAAATACTAATGTAAGTAAATGACATAGCCTATATAAATGTTTTCAGATTATTGTTATGTTATTCGAGGACAAGCGGCATGATGAAACACATTTGATATTCTGTTAACAAACCTGCCTATGTGCTACATTCGCGAGGATACACCTGCATGCGCGTGTGAGCGAGGATGCGCAGACTTCTCAATTTCACGCGCACTCAGTTCGCTTAATACCAAGGTTTATTGAGCGTTGATTGTCACTAGTAAATACAGCAGGCTATGTAATAGTCGACATACTGTATCACAAATGGGAGCCAGACCTTCTCGTCCATACTAGGCTACGAAAATGATGTCAAGGGTATTACATATCATATTCACATTTACCTAGAGCGGAGTATTTAATGTCTTAATGTTTACGTTTAAGGAAAAGGCAAGGAAATATGTCTGTCTCTCTGTCTTTGTCTTTGCGCTTATCTGTTTCTCCTCTGTCCTCTATCTTAAACTGCTTCATATCAGGTTAATGCATGTTATTTCCCTCTGTCCTTCCCCTCCTTCCTCCCTCAGATGGCCAGAATGAGTTTTCTCTCCTTTCTCCTCTTTTGCTTGACTTCGGTTGCCCATGGCAACAAAGGTCAGTCTCCTCCATCTTTTTGAATGTTGATATTGAGCACTGTGTTGATGATTAAGTGCGAATGAGTATATTAACATTTCTGTTCGCAACTCTGCCATATACAGTTCATTTAAACCAGAAACTCAATCCGTTTTGCTGTATGTTACGGGTGTTAAGTATGAAATCGTATCAGTTAATAAATGTGTGCCTCCTTTATGAATGACAACAGTAGATTTTGTAGAGATCCCAAAAGGTAGGCCGCATCTCAAGGTGACATGGGAAGAGACAACATGATTGAAGAAAGTGATGGAATTACAAGAGAGCGAATAGATGATGGTGGGACAGAAAAATTTGGAGAAGGACAGAAAGGATGCTGATATATAGGATCTCTGTGAGAAAGAGAGGGGGAGTGAGAGGTCGACTCTTGTCCTTGAAGAAAAGGGTGAAAGCTTATCTATTCTCGTCTCTGCTATTTTTAGACACGTGGGAAACCGGAGATGCTATATTTCTTAATTTACGGCTAATGTTTCTCCATGTGATCACAGACATGCGCTGATCTTTCTATCTATCCTCTGTCACAGCTGTTGACAGAGTCTTCAAATCTCTCTGGTCAGTGTGGGAAAGTGGCACGTGTGATAAATGGAGTGAGATGCACAGCGTTGTCGCTCGGTCCATAATCCGAGGAGTAATCCAGTGGTCTGATGCTCAGATTAATGTTATATGGCTGAGTGAGGGATGAGAGGGAGGAACGCGGGCGTGGGTGGGTGGGAGAGAGCGATAGGTGGATAAATGGCAAAAAAAGACAGATTGACTTGAAATATGAGAGTGAGGTGGACAGCATGTAGCCACACATGAAAAAGATTGGTGCATTGAGTTAGTGGTCAGTACACTCTCTAGTAGTATTGTAGGCTATCATATGACAAGAGATTTAAATAGTTTTTTTATGAAACAGGGCTCGGTAATAAGGATTAGTAGTTATGATTTTTACCCACCTTGCCAGCATTTTTACTGACACCAGGGCAAAAGAATGATTGATTTTTATTTTTTAGCAATATATATTTTGCTAGAAATATTTATAAAATTTTTTCATATAAGTTGTTTAAATAAATGGATGTTTTCTACATTCATATTTAATTTATAAATATACACTATTCAAATGTCTGGGGTCACTTAGGTTTTTTTAATGTTTATGAAATAAGTCTGTTATGCTCACCATAGCTGCATTTTTTTTCAAATATGATTTGAAAATGATTTTTTAAGTAAATTTGATGTACAAGATATTGCTCAATATAAAGTTTAAAACAGTAGTATTTTTTTAAAAATAAAATATTATGTTTTTCTTAGAATGTAAATGTCTTTACTGTAACTTTGAATCAGCTTAATGTATCTGTGCTTATTTTGTTTTTTAAATGTACTGACCCCAAAGATTTGACCAGTATATACTACAAAAAAATGGAATATTTTCTTGAAATTAAACAGCTTTAATGTAACTCAGTGAGCAAAACAATGGCATACAAATCACAATAAAATTGGTTTGCAGTTTCCAACATATACTTATGTTTTTAAGACTATCGGAAGTAATTTTTCACAATTTTGACAATGCCTCCTCTAAATTAGCCAGCTAGATAACATTATCTCAGTGACAAATAAAAAAAACAAATTGTAACAACGATGCAAAAATACATCACAGGAAACCAATGTTTAAGTTCCAAGGCATAAAAATTGAATGTACAAGATAATGAATGTAAAAAATATTGTGGCAATGCAGCACCGGCCAGAACGACCCCAGGCCAGTAGGCCAGCCTTATTGTTGAAGATTTCTCATTTTCGGGGTGTTTAATGTAGGTTTGCATGGTTCCGTCTTTCTCCAAGCATTCTAAGAGAAGCTATCTGTCTGTTTTTGAGTGATAGGCACATTATACCTCACGGTGTGCGATCTGGCCAAACATCTCTACACCTAATTACTCTGCAAAGCAGCGAGGCGTGGCGTGCTGTCTGTGTGTGTGTGTGTGTGATTGTGTTGTGTTGTGTTGTGTGTGTCCATCACACAGTTTCAGTCGATCCCCGTATGGGTATGTTTGTAACTTAATGTGCAAGTGTTATGCGTATGTACAGCTGGCCGAACCGTTGCACCATCTGGCACTAACGTATTTTAGCACAACTTTTTTTTCATTTGTTGCAAATTCCTTTGGCTTGGACTGCTTGTGTTCGTCTTTGAACCTCTGCTCACTCACCTTCATAACGGCGTGTTATAAATAGTCTTGTCAAAAAAAAGCTGTTTGTTCTGAATCACAGATTGTTCCTGTGGCTCTCACGCCTGTCCCTTGCTTTTGTGATTGTTCTTTCTCAGCCAATAAACACAAGCCATGGATCGAAACGGAGTACCAAGGGATCGTCATGGAAAACGACAACACTGTCCTCCTCAACCCACCTCTGTTCGCCCTGGATAAAGACGCACCGCTGCACTATGCAGGTAAAGATGCTGATAATGTCGCACCTTTATGTGTTAAGGTACAGGCACGTTTACCATTTCAGTATCAGTCATTTCAATAAGAATCCACACAATAAGGAGTTTTGTGCGAAAGACAGTACAATCCATTGAACACACTGTACTCCTATCCCTCACAGACTCTTAAAAAAATTAAATACTAAATATGGTGCTACCCTGGCTAAGGTCTATAGACAAATGATCTTATTTAATGTGACCACATCTTGTAACCATAGTCATGCTGTGGTTATTAATCCATTGAAGATTCTATTCATTTTACATTAACAAAATTTCATGCGCAAAAAAAAAGCGTGGGGAAATTTCCTTACGCCAAATTCCCATTTGCATGGATTTTTATTGAAATGCTTGAATTTTGCCAGTAAAAATTCACCAAACAACCACACCTTAAAGGGATAGTTCACTCAAAAATGAAAATTCTGTCATCATAATCTGAAGAATGTGGGAAACAGAGCAGTTCTGGGGCACCATTGACTTCCATAGTATTTTTTTCCTACCATGGAAGTCAATGGTGCCACAAAACAGCCTGGTTACAAACTTTCTTCAAAATATCTTCCTTTGTGTTCAGCAGAACAAAGAAAATCATACAGGTTTAGAACTACTTGAGGGTGAGTAAATGATGACAGAATTTTCATTTTTGGGTGAACTATCCCTTTAAGTCGGTAAATATAAACCCTACACCTCAAGTTTGAAAAGGAAACACTAATTGTGCATTTAATATTAAGGTATTTCCAGTTTTCAATTTTATGCATTACAGTCATGCTGTGTTGAGTTCAGGTCAATAGTGTACGAAGCACGGCTCACACAGAAACCACTTTCAAACAAAGCAGCTTTCTGTTGGTTAACGCAGATAAAAAATTTTGGCCCCCCTCATGCAAATTTTTTGATTGCATGGATTCCTATTGAAATGGCTGGTGAACATTCGCTGAACAGCGATAAATGTGACCGCACCTTTATAGGATATGTTAGTCAGTAAATATAACCTCTTATGCCACAAGTGTGAAAAGGACACAGTAATTGTGTATTTAATATTTCTAGCGTATTTCTAATTGACAGAGTCTAGTCAAGGGTATTTTGGAATTTTGGTATTTGGTATTTTGTAAGGGTTATTTTGACGGGGAGGGGGGCAACTTTGGAGCTTCTAGCAGCTAGTTTAGTACTGCGATAAGTAATGACATGTTATGTTTACACAAATTACACGAATTACTCAGGGATTAAGGCTGACAGACCTCCCCCCTCGGCAGGCTGAGCTAACATTCACAGTGCCGTGTCATATGTGACAACACTTCCTGAACACAGACAAGTGTTTACTTCCAGAAGAGCACTCAGCAGCCCTTTTCACATCATTTCACACATCAATGTTTTTTTTAACTTGTGTAGTAAATGGCACTTTAAATTAGGATTTGTACGAAGGTTGTCAGTCACACACAAATAAATTTTATTCAAATGTAGTCAGTGCAGATGTATTTTTCTCTTTTCAGGGGAGATCTGTGGGTTTAGGGTTCATAACGGACCAGGTGGTTCAGGTTCGGCTCAGTTTGAGGCAGTGGTGTTAGATCGCTCCACTGGAGAAGGTCTGGTTCGGTCCAAGGAGCCTCTGGACTGTGAAAGCCAGAAGGAGCACAGCTTCACCATCCAGGCGTATGACTGCGGTGAAGGTCCTGACGGGACCAACAGCAAGAAGTCTCACAAGTAAGAGATTTCTACTATTCAGATGGAAATCTGGTTTCTGCAAATTTATGCCACACCCGTTGCATTCTTATGCTACACTCTTAACCCTCTCTTCCCAGGGCCACCGTGCATGTTCGTGTAAACGATGTGAACGAGTTCTCTCCCGTCTTTGTGGAGCGTCGGTACGAGGCATCGGTGCCTGAGGGTCGTCTGTTTGATCGTATTGTGCGGGTGGAAGCCGTTGATGCCGACTGCTCACCTCAATACAGCCAGATCTGCTTCTATGACATCATCACACCCAACGTCCCTTTCACCATTGACAACGATGGTGAGAACTACAACAGCCAGCATTGATAAAATACAGATACACTTCTTTTATCTCATGTAGGGGTGACCGTCACAAAAATAGTGATTTTAATATGTTATATATATATATAACATATTAAAATCACTATTTTTGCGACTTTATATATATATATATATATATATATATGTATAATATATAAATATATATACATATATATATATATATATTTATTTTTTTTATTTAAATAAAAATGTAAAAAGTGTTTTATGCTTACCCTGTTGCCAGCAGCTTTCATAAAAGATTTAATCAAGACTCTAAGGTTGGATTCAATTTCACTCTAGTTATGAAATGACAAACTGTTCGACTGAATTAAAAAATTAAATCTTTAAACTGCATAATGAACATTATTTCACTAAAGTATGTAGCTCAAGGATGTTTTTAATTCAGCTAGCAACATATTTTACTAAAAGGATTTAAAGGTTTGAAAAATCTGTATAATTTACTCCCATGTTGTTCCAAACCTGTATGACTTTCTTTATTCTGTGGAACATAAAAGAAGATTTTTTTTTCCATACAGTGGAAGTCAGTGGACTGTTTGGTAAACAACATTCTTCAAAATATCTTCTTTTGTGTTCTGCAGAATGACTAAATGATGACAGAATTTAATTTTTTCCCCTTAATTCAAATATAATGTAATTCCCCAAATAAATGTGAAAACTTTTCAGCAATATTAAAAGTATAATATTATTACAGTGATGATATTAGTACTTTGAGATGTGCTTTTATTTGACACAGTGAATTAATATAATTTACTTTTAGGTTTTTAAAATGGCCCAAAACTACTGTTACATTCATGCCCTTAACATTATTGTTGTAATATATAATATTATAATAATTCTTGTGAAGACCATCATTTCTTTAATCATTGTTTCAAATAATTCAAAACTGAGGTGGCATGTTGATGTTAAGCTGGTTTTTAGGGCAGTTCTCTGAACAGTCCAGTTGCTGCGGTGAGATGGAGGGATAGTCACCCTTCCTGATCATTCAATGCAGATCAGAGCACCCATTGACAGACTGAGGGGGAAGCGATCAATAGCCGACAGTTTGTAACATGACAAATGCTGACAAAGAAAGAACTGGCCATTGGAAAGAAACCGAAATAAGGGAGAAAGATACAATGAGCAAGCCGCTCAAAGGAGAAAGGTCCTCTTTTTAGCCATGACTTTGCAGATTTTACTGCTGGAGTGTGTGTGGTTTGCTTTCGTAATTTGGGTTAGGCTGAACCAGACACCGCTGTGTGAATATCCTTTTATTTATTGTGCAACTTCAATATTGTTCTTTTACTCTCTCTCTCTCTCTCTCTCTCTCTCTCTCTCTCTTCCAGTCCACTGTTGGCCTTAACCCGTCCCTGCCATCTTTCATTGGATTGTTTGTTTTTGCTCACATTTCTCATTTTAAACTGCTTTTGATGCTTCTGGTTTCTTTATCATATTCTCAGTGTCCCCCCAGTGAATTAAATCTGCTTTATTATTTCAAATCTTTTAGTGTTTTCTGTATTTATTTAGCTCGATATACACCCCCCGGCCTCTTCGCTCGTGCCGGGTTAGACCCCTTTTGTCTTCAGAACCGCCTTAATTTTTTATGGCATAGATTCAGCAAGGTGCTGGAAACATCCTCAGAGATTTTGGTCTGTATTGACATGATAGCATCACGCAGATCCACTGCACATCCAAGATGCAAATCTCCCATTTCATCACATCCTGTTACTGTGGAGGCCATCTGAGTATAGTCAAGTCATTGTTATGTTCCAAAAAACAGTTTGAGATGATCTGAGATTTGTGACATGGTGTGTTAACCTGCTTGAAAAGCCATTACAAGATGGTACACTGTGGTCATAAAGGGATGGAGATGGTATACGGAGGTAGTCTGTGGCATTTTATTGATGCTCAGTTGGTACTAAAGAGCCCAAATTTTGGCAAGGAAATATCTCCCACACTATTACACCACCAACAACCTGAACCACTGATACAAGAAAGGATGGATCCGTGCTTTTATGTTGTTTACACCAAATTCTGACCCTACCATCTCAATGTCACTGTAGAAATTGATTCATCAGACACGACAACCTTTTTACAATCCTCTATTGTCCAATTTTGGTGATCCCATGTGAACTATAGCCTCAGTTTCCTGTTCTTAAATGACAGGAGTGGAACCGGTGTGGTCTTCTGCTGCTTCAAAGTTGTGTGTTCAGAGAAGCTCTTTTGCATACTTCATTTGTAGGAGTGGTTATTTGAGTTACTGTTGCCTTTCTCTCAGCTCAAACCAGTCTGGCCATTCTCCTCTGACCTCTGGCATCAATGAGACCCATATTTGCCCACAGAGCTGCCACTCACTGGGTATTTTCTCTTTTTCGGACCATTCTCTGTAAACCCTATAGACAGTTGTTTGTGAAAATTCCAGCAAATCAGCAGTTTCTGAAATAATCAGACAAACCCTTCTGTCACCAAAAGCATTCCACGTTTAATGTCACTTAAATCACCTTTCCTCCCCATTCTGATGCTTGGTTTGAACTTAATCAAATTGTCTTGACCAGTTACTGCCATGTGATTGGTTGATTAGATTTTTGCATTAATGAACAGTTACATGCGTACCTAATAAAGTGGCCTGTGAGTGTAAAAACTTCTTTATCTCTTACAAATTCAGGGAACATAAAGAACACTGAGCCACTGGACTCCAAACGCCAGCGTGTCCACAGTTTCTGGGTGACAGCGTTTGATTGTGGGAAGAATCGAGCTCAGGCCGATGCTCAGGTCATAGTCACAGTAAAACCTTCCTGCAAGCCAGGCTGGATTGGTAAATATTTTTACAATTTTTTACTGTTATTTTTATTTTATTTATTTAATTGTATTTATTATTATTATTTATTAAATTAATTAAATTAATTGATTTATTTATTAAATTGTACTGATTTATTCTTGTGGAAAAAAAACATTATTTGCATTTTATAAAAATTTGACTGACTTCAACAAAACTGAAAACTGCCGTTATGCTACGTTACATGTTATTTTATATGATTATGTGTGTGTGTGTGTGTGTGTGTGTGTGTGTGTGTGTGTGTGTGAATTACAGGATGGACAAAGCGGATTGAGTATACTCCTGGTTCTGGCAGTATCCCTCTCTTCCCGAACCTGCACTTGGAAACGTGTGAGGAGACGGTTTGGAACATCCAGGCTACTGTTGAGCTTCAAACGGGTCATATTGGGAAGGGCTGTGACAGGGACAGCTACTCAGATCGATCTGTGCGCAGACTCTGTGGTGCGTTTGATTAAGTTATTTCCTGAATTTTTCATTTCTTCGATAAATTGTCCACGGTTTGAATTTGATGATGGCAGATCCTTTTTCATTAGGATTAGAGATGATTAGCGAACAGAAAATTGAGGACTTGGAGTTTATCTGTCACGGTCTCTTTTTCCCAACTGTTTATCTCATTTAGAGCAGATGAGAAAATGTCCCAAATCAGTCCATACTCTTTAGAGTAGCTGCAGGATGAAAATCCCTTCAAATTAGGGTGTACTCAATAATTCTTCAGTTCTTGCTGATCTTGCTGACACCAGACCTGTTTTTAAATCAATAACGTGTAGGCTTTTAATATTTTCAGGTGCTGTGAGGGGTGAAGTCGACCTCCTTCCACCTCCATCTCCTGCAACCAATTGGACCGCCGCACTGCCGACTCTTCCATCTTCTGATTCATCCCTGGTCTTCTCCTTCAATGGCTCCACCCATGTTGCTGTAGTACCTGATTCAGTTGCTTCAGCAGTATCTGGAGACCACTTCACCCTGCAGCTCTGGATGCGAAGAGGAGGGGCCAGCACTCAGCCACCGGCCAATCAGGCGAGAGGAACCCGTAAAGAGGAGGAGACTATTATCTGCAGCACTGTAAAGAATGGTCAGTCTGTGCTGGCTTTATCACCGTACGGAAATCTCAGTAAGATTTCAGTACCAATGCCAGGAAAATTCAATACAAAAAAATAAGTTTTTGACCACACTCTTCTGTTTAAAAAAGGTACACACATTGAAAAGTTTGGGGCTGGTAATATTTTTGAGCCTCTTATGCTCACCAAAGTTTATTTGAATCATTTTGATCATTTGTATCATCAAAAATGCAGTAAAATCAGTAATATTGTGAAATATTATTACAATTTAAAATAGCTGTTTTATATTTTAATATATTTTAAAATGTTATTTATTTCTACGATGGCAAAGCTGAAATTTCAGCATCATTACTCCAGTCTTCAGTGTCACATGATCATTCAGAGATCATACTAATATGCTGATTTGGTGCTCAAGAAACACTTCTTATTATTATCAATGTTGAAAAAAATATTGCTTAATATTAAGCTGCTTAATATTTTTGTGGAACTGTGATGCATTTTTACATTTAAAAAAAATGCAAGTATTTGAAATATAAATCTTTTGTAACATTATAAATGTCTTTACTGACACTTTTGATCAATTTAATGTATAATTATTAATTTAGTTTAAATATCTTAATATTTAAACATGTTAATATGACGTATTAATAAAAATATTAACAAATGAAATTGAAAAAATGGAATAGTCTTCAAGTAAATAAGCAAAGTAATTATTTATGTAAAACAATGTATTCTAATGTATTTCTAATGCACAAATCTGATATTTTAACAAAATATACCTTGCCAAGGTTAGCATTTTTGACCATGAAACTTGAGGAGTACTGAAGTGCCAGACATCACTGGTCAGTAGTCAGTGCTTAAGAACTCAAATTTAAGCTGCTCTGCTAAACGGTTTTGTGGTCTCTTTTCCAGATGACTCGTACTCTCACTACTCCTTATCGGTACATGGCTGTCGTCTCTCTCTCTTCTATTGGCCGGATGTGTCTGCCGCAAGACCTGTCAAATTCCTTTGGAAACTGGAACAGGTAAACTAACCGTGACAGCAAATCTTGGTTACTTTAATCCTGTCACTCACAGTCTGTCACAGGAACTATTTGAGACACCTCGTTTTGGATCCTATAAATATAATACATTTGCATGTGGACACGTTGTTGTAGAGCTTAATTGACCTTTGACCTCTGACTCTGACAGGTGTGTGACAGTGAGTGGCATCACCTGTCCCTTAGTGTGCAGTTCCCCTCTGTTACACTCTACGTGGATGGTGTGACCTTTGACCCCGCGCTCATCCACGACAACGGAGCCATCCCCAACCCAGCACCACATCAGCGGCTGGTCATCGGAGCATGCTGGGGTAATTTTACTATTAGTCATAGGGGCTGGTGTGAAGATCTCAGCAGTAGGTGGAGCAGAAATCTGTAGTCATGTTCTTTTCTGAGACTATATGTGTTTCAGCTATTAATAGACTCATGTATTATTCAACTAAACAGAATCGGTCTTACACACTGTGGCACTCGTTTAGAGAGTGTGTGTGTGGTAGAAAGATGCCCAAGCTTTCCGTCTCCTGCTGTTCTTCTAACTGGGTCACCTAGTCTGTGTTAATCACCTCCTAGAATGATGTTTTGACACTGGGAAGAGGCTTTAAGTAATAGTTCAGTAATGACAATTCTGGCATTATTTACTCATCCCCATATCATTTCAAACTGTATGCTGTTATTATTTAACTTGTTAATATTACACAGCTTTTGTCATATAACACCATTTCATATTGACCAGGGACTCCACAAAAGACAAAAACGAAATTAAAGCACTATAAAAGTAGAAGTATAGAAGTTTTACGGAACAATCAAAATTGAAGCCATTATACACTGAAAATCTTCTTCTCTATGTATCTAGCCGGGATTCTGAGAAACAAATAGCACATTGATGCCAAAATTGTATACCAAATATTGACTAAATTTTGACAAATTCCAGTCTGTCCCTCACACAAAGCTATCATATAGCTTCAGAAAGTGATATGAAGAACTTGAATAGTTTTTCCTCCAATACAAAATAACAGAACATACACTATACCATTCAAAAGTTTGGGGTCAGTAAGATTTTTATACTTTAATTTAGCTAAGATGCATTGAACTGATGTATCAAACTTTATTGCAACTTAGCAAAGATGCATTAAAGCATTTATCTGTTTCCTTTCATTTTTTACTTTTTTTCTGTCCTGTAGAGCCAGAAGAGAAACCGAGAGACATTGTGAACAACACCATGCCGGAGAGTAAAGAGATAGGTAAGGTGCACACTAGGACAATGACTCTGTCTATGTTTGTGTGTGGATGAGGGTTTGTTATTCATAAGCTGAGGTCTGAGATCAATAGAGATACTCAGTTAAGTGCCGGTATGAGTTTAATGTCCTTAAAATTGTCTATATTGATTCATATTTATATGTATCTTCTCATTTTGGCTCATAGGGAAGTTTGTCAGTGGTTACAAAGGGCTTTTGTCAGGAGTGACTGTGCGGCCAGGAAATGTGGAGCCCCACAGTGTGGTGGAGTGTCTGTATGCTTGTCGAGAAGGGCTTGATTTCGGAGACCTTGAGACTTTGGGCTCAGGCATGAAGGTACATTAACACTATGAATTAAAGTTTGTTTAATTTACATCTTTACTACTCATAATACAGCCCCTAGTTCTTCCTAAAAATTTGGGCACTACAATAACGTTTCTGCTTTGTTTTTTGTCTAACTCTATTCTGTCAATAGAGTTTAAGTCACATTTAACTGGGAATGTTCCTGTAATGTCCCTTCCTCAGGTGCATGTGAACCCTAGCCAGTCTGTGCTGGTGTTAGAAGGAGACGACATTGAAAGTTTCAACCGTGCTGTTCAGCAGGTGACATACAGGAACTCTCTACGATTTGCCACACCTGGTGTCCGTCCGCTCAAACTGACCACCTCTCTCAGGTACACAAGCATCCACACACCGAAATAGTGATCTTGCTTCAGCATTTCAACTTACCCAACATATCTAAAGTCTTATGAATTTTGTCATTTTGTTAGAAAATGAATTTACAGCAGTGACCAACAGTAGGTTTTGTTTCAACTACCCAAGTTGAAATTAAATAACAAAATATTATCCATACTGTAGATATTGCCAAAAAAAGAAAAAAGAAAAGAAAAGGCTTTCAAGTAAAGCACACTGAAAAGGAGATGAAACAATCGACTGATAAGGGCAGAGGAAAGAAAGTCTGTGTAAATGTCAATTTCACAAAAAAACTCCCTCTGTTTGTTGGCAAGCATGTAGATTTTAGGGCTTTACTTTACTGTCACCAGATATCAGGACAAAGAGTTGTGGTGATGACCAGATGTAGTATCAACAATCAGATGGAGATTAATTTAACCAGCTGCTCACAGATTTTATTGGCATATATTCACATGAACATATGAGCACACATTTATGCAAAGTTGCAAACAGTAACGTGAATATAATATTCTTATTAATTTATCAAATTAATCACAATTAATCATATAATTTAAAAGTTTGGGGTCAGTTAACTAAAAACTGGGGTCCATTTTTTAAAATATATGAATATTTTTATTCAGCAAAGATGCATTAAATTAATCAAAGGTGACAGTCGTTTTTTAAATAATGATTTCTATTTCACATAAATGCTCCTCTTTTGAATGTTCTCTTCATCAAAGGCTCCTGAAAAAATGTTTCACAAAAATATTAAGCATCATTTTCAACACTGATAATATTAAAAACATTTTCTTGACCAGGAAATCAGCATATTAGAATGATTTCTGAAAGATCACGTGACACTGAAGACTGGAGTAATGGCTGATGGAAATTCAGCTTTGCATCACATGAATAAATAAACAATTTAATATTTCACAATACTACTGCTTTTAATGTATTTTTAATCAAATAAATGCAACCTTGGTAAGCATAAGAGGCGTCTTTCAAAACCATTAAAAGTCTTACTCACCTCAAATAAAAAAATTCCATTGTTGCGGAAGACTGTTTGACCTAAAGCATTATTAAATGTGTAAATGTGACAAATTATAATCATAAAACATTGCATCAAAATGACATAAAAATATTAAGATACTTTATTCTCAAGTATCTAGGTATTCTCTTTAAATCATCATAATTCTCTTTGTCCTTCTGTAGGTGTTTCAGTGAAGAGAGCTGTCTCTCTCTCAGACAGCTGGAGGGTTACCTGGTTGTGCTCCAGCCTGACGCCCCTCAGATCTCGCTCTCTGGAGTGGGACCCCACCTGGCCCGGCCAGCCGCTGAGTTTGAGGGCTCTCAAGGGGTTCCCTTGTTTCCTGAGCTCCGTATCGTCTGCTCCTTGTCTCATGCTGTGAACACAGCTGCTCAGGGCATGGAAGGAGGGGGTAAGCTTTGAACATCTCACCTAAAACAGTAATCTGTGAACCCACCGCTTTGATGGATGACCCCTACAAGGGCTTTTTTATCAAAATGGATTCTATTCATTTATCCTTGGAAAATGATCTACACATCATACCCTGTAATAGCCCAGAGGCTCGACGTGATGAGTAACTATGAACAAAAAATCTGCAGTCTAAGAGCTTGTTTTGGTTTTGTCCAGAGGCGGTGCAGCATAATAAAGAAGTCAAGGTCAAGGCATTATCAGATCATTTGCAAGTTAGTATGCAAGTATTGTCTCTTGATAGAAAGTGAGAGTAAAACAAGCAATGGAGTTACTTACTCGCCCACAGGTTAACCTGTGCTCATGGTGTTATCGGTGACTTTAGGCTTGTGCAATGCAGCGGACAGACCTTTGCTCTTCTCTCACTTCAGTGTTATGGCTAAAGGGTAGAGAATTATTCAGTCTTTTTCTGTCTCTTTATCAGCGCTGATGTCAGATGCTGTGGCTCATACTCTGGATGGGTGTGAAGTCCAGCCCTTAGGGGAGGAGCTAAACCCAGAAAGGGAGGAGCTTCTGGTTGACATGGAGGCATTAAAAGAGAGGGGGCTGGACATCATTAACACAACGGCCTACATTGCCATCACTGGTAATTCTTTTTAGATTAACTTTATGGCTTAAATTGCCTACTGTGGGAAAGCACTGAAAAATGGCTACAAAAAATATTTGGACTCTTATTTGTACTCTTAACGATGGATGAGTGTCACTGTTACCAGAAAGTGTCCAAATATAATATTTTTATCTTAATTTTGAACAAAATAAACAGTGTTTTAGAAATGTAAATATTACCACTTGTTGTACTTCTTCAAAATAAACGTCACTTGATTTCATATTTTATTAAATAATGTAAAACATTTGTCCATGTTTAAGTTTTACTACTTGGGGCTATAAATGCAAATCATGCCAATGGTCAGTAAGATTTTTTTTTTAAAGTTATTTCAGAAAAAAGCCTCTTATGTTCATGTATTTGATAAAAATACAATAGAAAATATAGTGAAAATAACTATTTTCTATTTTAATATATATTTCAAAAATGTAATTTTTTCCTGCGATGGCAAAGCTGAATTTTCAGCACCCATTGCTTCAGTCTTCAGGGTCACATAATCCTTCAGAAATCATTCTAATATGCTGATTTGATGCTCAAGAAACATTTTTTTATTATCATCAATAATATTATAATTTATATAAAAAATGATATTTTACTTTCATTACTATTTTAATGCTGTAGTCACTTTTGATCAATTTAATGCATTCTTGCTGAATAAAGTATTATTTTCTAAAAAAAAAAAAAAAAAACAAATCTTACTGACCCCACACTTTTGAACAGCAGTGAATGCAATGAGTAAAAAGATCAATTATTTTAGCATAAACACATAATGAATGCATTCTCATTTATTTAACAGGAAATAGAAAAACTGCAACACTTTAATCCCTCTCTTTCAGGAGCGGAGTCTATCTCTGTGTATGAGGATGTGTTGCGCTCCATTCGCTATCGCTTAGCAAAGGGCTCTGCTCGTTTTGAAAGAAGGTTCCGTCTGTCGTGCTCAGAAATGAACGGCCGGTACACCAGCAACGAGCTCACGCTGGAGGTAATAAACACCGCTGAACACATGACACTGATGTGGACACACACATTACTTAATTAACACACACTCTCTGTGTCTCGGCCTGGTTTTCTCCTACACTTGCTCAGGTGAACTTCCTGCACTCTCTGGACAGTCTGTACCATCCGTCTCACCTGCTGGCGTCCCAGCAGCAGTTCCTCCACCCATCCCATCACACTGGGGAACTGAGTGGACACACGCTGCCCAACCCACACCGCAACTCTGGTACATGTCTGAGTCTGACATTTTTTATTGGTATTTATTGGTACATCAAATTTTTCTCCTATTTATAATGTTTATTAAGTGGTCTTTTTTTTAATGCAGAGAAAGTTTTGAGTTTTGAGTATATTTGAATAATATAATAACATAAAATATTTCTTTGTATTTCTAGTGATATAACCTTTAAAAAAATGATCAAATATAAAGAATAAACATAATGTCTCTTTCTCTCCTCATGTGTACAGTTGTTCCAGGAGCCGCGACTGTCATCATCATGGTGTGCGTGGGTTTCTTGGTTGTCATGGTGATTCTTGGTGTCTTTCGCATCCGTTCCATCCATCGCCGTGGTGAAGGAGCAAGAGGCGGAGGCAAAGAAGGCAGCAGCCAATGGGACGATTCCGCCCTCACCATCATCGTGAACCCAATGGAGGTATGAATGCAAAATAACTGTTTTCTATTGGAATGTATTTTAAAATGTAATATATTCCTGTATTGGCAATGCTAAATTTTCAGCAGCAATTACTCCAGTCTTCAGTGTCATGTGATCCTTCAACAGTCATATGCCCATTTCTTATTATTATTAGTATTGAGAAAAGTTGTGCTGCTTAATATTTTTATGATACATTTTTTCCAGGAATCTTTAATCCATAGAAAATGAAACAGAACAGTATTTATTTGAAATAATATGCTCAATTTAATGATCAATTTAATGCATCCTTGCTGAAATAAGATATTAATTTATTTTTAGAAAGTCCTACTGACCCCAAACTTTTGAACGGTAGTGTATCAGCATTATTACAGATGTGTGTGGTATCTTACACATCTCTCTTTATATTCTGTCTCTTAGACATATGAGAACCGCATGGGAATTGCAACAGATATGGAAGGAGAGTGTGACGACGAGGAAGAAGTAGTGGATTCTCCCGACGATACAAGTGATGACCAACGAATCATCATCAAGAAAGAGGGAAGAGACTCCGCCCCCAGACGCTACTGAGCCAATTAGCCACACCCACATACTAAAACACCACCCACTCGTTTAAACACAGGAATATACAAACACACACACAGATGCACCATCAAAGAAAATGCAAAGTGTCTAACACACCAGTGACACAATTATAGGATCTCAGCCTATGTGAATGCAATGCTTCTCTCTGGAATGTACGCTCCCACAATGCACAACGCATTCCCTCTCTGCCACTCTCAACCCAGATCCCAATATTTATTAATGGCACAATTATGTTCATTCATCCTACAACCGTTCCAATCGATGTGCTCACAACACTGTATCGAACATAATGAAAATACTAATTGTCAACTCACATCAGCTAATTGACTCCGAATGTTTCAGATTACAGCCTTTTGTAATTAATACAAGTCTAGTGCCCAGTACACCGAGTACAAAACCACTTCAGAAGCTGTATTTCCTCTGCACAATCTGTCTCTTGATACATTCCTTGAACAAATTCACATGTACAGATATAGAGGACTAGTCAGTAAAGGTGTTTCGTAATAGTGATAGACTCCAGCTAGGTATGCAATTGCTTTCTTTTAAGCATCACAATGTACACACACACACACACAAATCTGTGCACCTCTTCTCACAACCTCACGAAAAACACAGTACAGTGCAATGCCCTCTGCTGTATCAGAATGTTAGCTCAACCTGGGCAGTTTTGATTGTACTTAAATGTATGTAAATACAAATGACTACTACTATTATTCTCATTTTTTGTTGTCGGTTCCATTATTTTCGTTCATTTTCAGTCTTTGCACTTTCAGATAGGCTAGGTATTTTTTTCTAATATCTCTATTGGTAATATCCAGTGATAACGACAATAATAGTATTAGTAATAAGAGCGGTAATGATTGGCTTGATGAATGTCTATTTATTTGTGTGTTCAATTGTGTAATTTAAAAACTTGTTAATATCTGATTCACAGTGGAACAGAAAGGCACATTATTGTTATGCCTAGAACACTTTCACTTCTGCCATCATCCTCCCTCTCTTTTCTTCCCTGTCCTTTCTCTATCTGTACACTCTTTAGATACTGCCACTGCTTTTTTGGTTTCTGAATGTACAACTGTGCCACCCCTTCCTCCTTCCAGCTCGCACTCCTCCTCTCTTTTTCCCGTGACTATTTCTCTGTCTGTGTTAGTGTACAGTGGAAACCTGTCAGTAAATAAAGGCCTGTTGTTTTTGCAGTGTGATATTAAGAATGGATAAATTTGCATTAATAAGCTATATTATTACAATGGTTACCATTGGGACAATTAACTGTACTTATAGACACAATGACATGGACTATATGGATTGATTGTTATTGATAACCGTCTGAAGAAATAATCTGTTCAAAAAATTCATAATAAAAACACACGGATGACGTTAGCAGATGGTCAGTGTTTTTTTTTCTTTCTTGTTATTGTCTTGAAAAGATGACAGTTGCAGACTAAAATTATTTTAAAACAAACATTGCATATTAACAAATTACACACAGATTATCATCATGTGATTATTTAGAGAGCTGTGAATGGAATATGAAATGCTTTAGAATATAAATAATGAATTGCCTATGTATCCTTCCTGTTAGGGAGGACATGTCCTCCTGTCTTAATATATTGGATGAATTATTCAACCTGCAATTTTGAAAGATTTAAATCATATTCGTTCATAACAATATCACAATTAAGTAAACATTTGAGTGAATTCTGTATAAATAAACCAACTACTGTGGGTTTAGCAGATGTTGCCATTTTTGCCTTGTCTGCCATGCTTTGGAATAAATTGACTACAAAACTGTCTAGAAACTATTAGGAAATGATCAATATTTTATTATAATTATTACTATATATATATATATATATATATATAAACATTATGATCTTTTTTAATCAAATAAAAAAAAACACATTATCTGGATGTACATCATTCAATGGGAAATTACCATTTTTAGTGAAAAACAACAAATACAATGCAAAATCCAATGGATTGACCTTTTTTTTTTTGTTGGTTTGTCTCATCCACATATCAGAATAACAATATTGCTAAAACTGCAACTTAACTGTTTATTTCCATCCTGTTTTCACATCATATTTATTGCCACTGTATGCAATAAATGAATAAAGTTTAGGTCCTTGAGCTTGACCAGAGCATTTCTGTTTCGGTATACGTTTATACGCACCTATATTGCACATGCATATTCATTTTAAAAAGTTACAGAGCTAAAAGTATACTGCACAACAGGATTTTTTAAAATTAGTGCTCATTCTACAAAATCCTTTTCCTGAATCTTGAAACAATAGCTTATCAACCTGTCACTCAAAGCATGCGCTGTCACTTTAGGAATTTTACGTAACTTCAGCGTACATCTCGCTCCATCCGTCGTGATGCTCAGCACAGTTCAAAGCGCTGCTTACGGTTGGTCTTTACGCAAATCGCGTTTGTGAATAGCCGGAGCGTAGCGTGTAAGGTTTGTGTGGCTGGTTCGCTCCTGTTTCAGTGGGCCACACGGGGAAGGTAAATAAAGACAGGACGGTCACCAGCGCCACATTTACCAGTCAGGTACCGACAACCACCGGGCCGTTAACCTCAGCTGTCTCTTTAGGGCCTGCTACGCTCGGTCGTGTTTGTCTTTGTCAAAACTCCATTGCTCTCGGGATAAAGGAAGAAAGAGAGAAGAGAGGTGACAACATCGCCTGTGCAGGTGAGATGAGTTTATTTAGCTTGTAAGCTAACTGTCTGCAGCATATTTGACTTAGTTGACCTGCTAGCTTCATTGTTATGACTCAAACCTGCAGCACAAAAACGGCTGTGATTAGCGAACCGGTTATTGTCTGTTATGTTGGGATGTGCAACTGCCGTTAATAACGTTACATTTGAGGAAAGTCACACTTGCACTTAATGTTCCTGTGCTGAAGCCAAACTGACAGCAGACAAGAGTCATACTCGGAGCAGAAGTGTACAGTATGTCTGACATGCTGTTTTTGTGGTAGAATTTGAGTTATCCGATGACCAATTCAACCGGTGGTCATTCATAGCACAAACCCTCTTATTTGTCTCATTGATTTTTCATCAAGTGTGACAAATACATGAAGCAAGCAGGTTGTTTTGGGATTATTGGAAAACGACAGCAAGGTAAACCAGGGCTGCTTGTTCACATGCAATCTTGGTTAATTGTTAATAGCTGTTTTTAGGAACAATGAAATCTGTGTAATCCTTCTAGTCTGGATAAGCTGATGGAACATATGTTTATGCCAGTGGAAAGGTAGCTCAGTCTGCAGGATTTATCTCAAGCCGATGATTCATTGTCTTTCAGTCCCTGTACAGGCTGGAGACGCTTTTGTTCGTGGCAGGTATGGTAACATAGGACTCAAATTATTCATCCAAACCACTTCCAGAGATGAAATTGTTTACAATAATTGTTGTAGGTTGTTTATATGTTATGATTTTTATTTGTATAAATAGACTAAGATGTGTAAAAGAAGCCATGGATGTCACTCTCAGGGGCGCTATGGTGATTCTGGTACCTTTTTGTGTTATTAGGGCTACAAATTTTGGTCACCTGGGGGTCGGGGACTCAGTAGGGGCCCTCTTAAATGGATTACTTACCCCAAAATGAAATTTCTTTCATCATTTACTCTCACTCAAGTTGTTCCAAACCTGTATATATTTCTTTCTTCTGTTGAACACAGAAGATTTTTTGTAATCAAACAGTTTATGGTAGCCAGCGACTTCCAAATATAGTATGGAAAAAAATACTATGGAAGTCAATAGCTATCGTCAACTGTTTGGTTATCAACATTCTTCAAAATACCTTCTTTTGTGTTTGAACAGAAGAATAAAAAACACTTACAGGTTTGGAGCAACTTGAAGGTGAGTAAATAATGACAGAATTTTAATTTTAGGGTGAACTATACCTTAAAAATGACTTAAAATATTTTAAATTAAAACAAAACAATCATTAAATAAGAAAAAAAAACTTAAAATCTAAAAAAAAAAAAGTTAAAAGTGTCATTTCTAGACCAGAAAAGTCATGTAAATTAATAAAGTGGGTATTTTTATAATAAATATACAATTTTACTGGGTAGTTTTTTCTACAAATATTTTTCCTTAATCTTTATCCAGAAAATCATGAAAAACTGAAAGTCAAGTCACGATTATTTATAGAGCGCTTTTTACAATAAAAATTGTGTCAAAGCAGCTTTACAGTATTAAACGGGGAAATAGTGTGTCGAAATAGTGTGTCTTTCTCCTCTGGCCAGACAAAACCAGCAGTTTAAATCTAAGCTGCAGCAGAGTCAGATTGTGCAGAGGACTCATTCATGTAAATTGTGCAGAGGAAAGAATCATGTCAACTCTTTGGGTTTTAAACCAAGATTTTTGCACTGATTTACAGTCTGGAGAAGTTGATGTTAGTTGCTGACAGTCAGAGACACTCTGCAGATTTGAGTTGAGAGATTTCATGAAATCGCGTAATCTATGATAGTCACAGACTCAGATTGTTTTAGCTTTAGACTGTGATTTCATTGGAGTATAAGCATGTTTGATATTTTTGAGCCAATTTTACAACATGTATTGTTCTTTTGTCATCTCCTAGCAACAAAACACATATTTTTGCATTTGTTGCGATCGATTTGAAAGTCTGGTAGTGTGTGATCCTCAGTCGCTTTGTGTATGATACCCAGTTTTTCTTCTGTAACTATTTACAAAGTAAGCAAGTGTATGACACCTAGTGTTTTAAAATCTGTTCAGATTTTAAAAGTCATGTAGTGTATTCCAGCCTACAGAGATTAAAATAAGTTTTGAATACAAATCTGGGGCGGGGAGATTTGTTTGGGTGGGTTTTAGACAACGGGGGTGGGGGGGACCCTTAACCACTTTACTGCTGTTACTTTTATAATAACATACCATTTAATAACGATATTATTTTACTTGTAGATATCTCAAGGTGTTAGTTTGATCCAGCTTGACGGTGTTTTGCCATGGCGATGCGGGAGTTAGTGGAGGCAGAATGTGGGGGAGCCAATCCCCTCATGAAACTGACTGGTCACATGACCCAAGAGGGAGGGGCTTGGAGACACAGATCAACACCCACTGTAAGTAACTGGACATTTTCTTTGTTGTTACCATGACAAAATATTTAGGGCCGGAATTACACGTCATTGTCTGTTATACAAATACGGTGATTTGCATGGAATGTGATCACACTATTCTTCAAAGTTATGGTTATCATTTATTGGTAAGTTAACTAAATGATTAGTCGACTACTCAGAAAAAAAATCAATATAATTAATTGGAATAAATAATAATAGATTGACAAATAGTTGTTAGTTTCACCCTAAAAATATTAAGATACGATTAAATGAATAATAAAAAGCTTCTTTTCCCCTTTTCCCCTCACAGATTCCTCCTACTCCAATTGAAATAGCCACCGAAGAGGAGGTGTGTGGTCTTTTGGATAGTTCAATATTTCATAGACCTGATGAGTTTGCCAAATAGTCTGTGATCATGTTGTCTGTTCTTACTGTAATGACGTCCTGTTGTTTTGAAATGCAGCTGGTCAGTGAGTTTCTACAGGCCCCGCAACGACCTCCTCACAGTTTTGATATGGGTCAACTGCTGGAGGAAATGCAGCAGATAGATCAACAGAGCTACAGACAGGCTCCACAGAGAGGTAGATTGCACATACACACATACAGTTCGATTTTAACACTCTTCTGTATGTTATAACTATACGTTTTTGTTTCCCAGCTCCTGATGTGGCTGCTCTGGCGCTGTCTGGCGATTGGGCGGCAGAGTTCCTGTCCAGTGCTGACTCCGCCGCTTCTTCTGGACAAGCTGGTCTGGATCCAGCTGATGCTGATTGGACCAGAGAATTCATCAATGAAGTAGCAGGTTAATATATACTTAATATATGCTATTTTAGCCCAGATTTTATCCTTTTTAATTTTGGATGCCATTAGGTTTATTATAATGTCGTTAGAAGCCATTGGATGTCATGATTAGGCGGAGCTGACGATTCTTCACTTGTCTTTGCCCAGCCATCCTTTCATTCTTCACAGCTTCACTCTTTCTGTCGTCTTCTATTAAACCTCCACTATTCAGTTCCCTTCCTCCTGTCTTATAGACCCTGGCCGCTGGGCAGAGGAATACCTGGAGCAATCAGAGGAGAAGTTATGGCTAGGAGATTTGGGAGAAAGAGAACAGGACAAAGAATGGTATTTTATGTATCTTAGAAGAATAATATAATACTGTTTGGAGCATTTTTGTTGTAATTTTTCTGTTCCACAATTTGAAGATGCAGTGAAAGATATGACGTTAAAACAATTTGGTACTAGCCACCAATCATTATATCCTTGCTTTAACATATTTTTTATCCTATCAGGACACAAGAATACCAGTCAGGTGAAGAATTACGGCAAACAGCGAATGAACTCCTTGCCAAAGTGGATGACCCTAAACTACAGAACACAGAGGTGAGAGAAAGAGGAGGGTTTAAGGGTTTAACTGTTCTTTGAGTTGCACCTGAAACACTTTAGTCAAAGTCACCATATGCAGAGATACATAAAACAAGCATACAGTTATTGCACCTAAAACACAAATTGTAAACACATATTTCAGCTTCTAAATTAATACTCTGTTTTAAAATGAATAGTCCTTTCTATGTTTTGTGCCAGTTAGCTATGTTGCTTGTCCACCTGCAAACGGGTATAATGAATTATATTACTTTGCAGAAGAATAGTTTGTTCTGTAACTGTTTATGAAACATTGGTGTCTTTGATCGTAGTGCTGTTACTTCGATTCTTATAAAAGCAGCAAGCTACTTAAATCTAAGAGTTGCAGTAAAAGGGTTTTTGACAGTCCACATTGGTAAAATCACTGTAAAACATGGCCTCTCATGACATACTGCTATATTAAATGCGGCAACACTGAGACTTTAATGTAGTTTTATAAAAATATGATTTTTGACTAAAGTTTGCTCTGCTTTCACCAATGCCACATCACAGAATTGATCTGTCACAAGGGATCACTTAAAGTTCACCCAAAAAGGAAAGTTTGCTGACAATTTGCTCACCCTCAGGCCATCCAAGATAAAGCTAAGTTTGTTTCTTCATCTGAAAAGATTTGGAGATATTTAGCATTGCAGTGAATGGGTGCTGTCAGAATGAGAATCCAAACAACTGACAAAAACATCACAATCCACTTGCATATATGTTTAGAACTGTTTTGGACTGATTATGTTTGTAAACTGTGCTTGATTTATGTGTATTTCTTTACTGATTCAGACAAGATGACTTTTTCACTGGAGAAAGCAATATCATGAATGGAGAATTATGAATGTATTTTAGCCGTGAACAGTGGTTTGAAGTTTAAAATCGTCATAATGATCAGATTTTCACTTCACAAGATGTTAATTGATGGACTGGAGTCATGTTGATTACTTGTGGATTATTGTAATGTTTTTATCAGCTGTTTGGACTCTCATTCTGACGGCACCCATTCACTGCAGTGGATCCATTGGTGAGCAAGTGATGTAATGCTAAATTTCTTCAAATCTGTACTGATAAAGAAACAAACTCATCTAATCTTGGATGATGTAAAGATGAGTAAATTTTCATTTTTGGGTGAACTATTCCTTTAAGTGATGTTAATGTTGTCTCAAGGGATCTTTTTACATCCCAGTGTGCACTTCTGTGTTATTTTTTTTAGAGAGGTTAAAGTAATACATTAACCTGTTTAGGTTCACGTTTGACTTGTGGTAGATAATAAAGTGATGTGACATTGATCTTGTTTTCATGGGCATTTCCTTACTTGCACATATTTCTCTCTCTTTCATTTAACTCTGCTCATGCTTCATCATATAATTTGGGATACGTTATGCCTTTGGCCGTTATTCCTTCCTCCTTGTGGTCTACTTGTGTCTGACCATAACTGTCAAGAAGAAACCACTGGTGGACTTGTTTGTTTGTTTGTGTGTGTGTTCATCGCCTATGTGTTTCCTGTTAGTGGTAGATGTGTAATAGCTGTTGTTGTTGTTGTTGTTGTTATTGTGTAGTTCCTGCGGTTCATTAGGCAGATTGGCGAGGGCAGTGTGACTGTGGAGGACAGAGCAGGAAAAGAGAACACTGATAAAGCACAGGCCAAGGAGGCACAGCACTGGGCCTCCGGCATTAACCAGGTACGAGCCCTTCCCAGTTCCTGCTGTAGAGGAAACACTGTGAAGGGTGACACTGCAGCCCCTTGGCGGCCATCTTAGTTCTAAACAGCAAATAACTAAACAGCAAACTGTAAATCCTTGCACTGTGCGCTGCTGGGTTTTAAATAATTACTCATGAGAAATAGTTTTGGATAGCTTAATTTGTTGTAGAGATTGGATTCTGTATATATAGTGGGGTCTGAGACCACATTTAAAATTTGGGATTCTGTTTTTTTTTTTTCTGTTTTAATATTTCACAATATTACTGTTTTTTTTATTAAATAATAGCAGCCTTGTTGAGCATATAAGACTTCATTCAAAAAAAAAAAACACTTACTGACCCCAAACTTTAAGTGGAGTACAATTTGAAAAACATCAGTGTATTTCATTTTAATATTTTATTATATAAATATTTTGTATTTTTATAAACATTTTTAAACGTACAATTAAAATAGTTAAAATATTACAGTTTGATACAGTTTATTGCAAAGCATTATGACTACTATTGTAGATTCTACACTATTTCTAAGTCATAGTGTTCTCTCAAATGTCACCCTGTTCATATAAATATGTATTAATATTTGCTAGTGGTCTCAGACTTTTAGACCCCACTGTAGGTCAAGCCCCACTGTAGGCCAAGTTTTTTCGAAGGAAAAATCACAATTGTCCAGGACTAGTTCTACACTATGCTTGAAAACTGGCCCCTGTTTCTAAAAACTATTTTTTTTATCTTATGTTTTCAAACAAGCAATAGTTTAATTGTGATATTTCCTTCTTCCTTTTGTCATGGTCAGTCATGATGACATCTTTTAATCCCTTTTGATCCCATCTTGATACCTTTTAACCTCCATCCATACCTAAATTTCCCTACTATCTTTAACAATCTCACACCAAACACATAAATACCCCTCCCTGTACCCTCTGTCCCATACTGGCTGCCCAGTTCCTGGAATCAGGGGAAAGGACTGTGCAAGTGGAAACTCGAGAGGGCAAAGAGAAGAATGACAAAATTAAAGCTAAACAGGCAGAGCAATGGGCTACTATCGTCAGGCAGGTAGGACCCTGATCATCTGGCAACAGTGATGCAGTAGTCCTGTGATTTCTGTTCTGTCTGTGATTTTAGGCTTGTCATTTTTGTTAACCAGCCCCTGTTGACCAAACCTTTTTTGCCTTAAAGAGAGCAAACTGTTAGTTTAATTTAATAGCGCTTTTAACGTAATTATCGCTGCAAGACACCGGGCCTGTAGAGCTAATGCCCTGCTCACACTGCTTTTCATTTGTGCCCAGTTACTGAAACCACTTTGACTTCCTGCAGTAGTGAAGGTACACTGAGCATTGCTTGCTATTCTTAAAGTAGAGAGGAAAGGAAAGATGGATGAATGAGGGTGAGATTTTTTTCTTCTTCTGTCGGTCTCCCAAACCCTCTTTTTCATTTTCCATTACATCCTTTCTTTATTCCTCCACTCTCATTCATCACAGTATGTGTTCTTTTTCCCTTCGGCGGAGTAGTTTTTAAGCATTTGCAGGCTCTGTGGTGTGTTCTCGAGGCTGCTAACAGCCTGGCATGTCGCTGTGCTCATTAGGTTTCGGCAGAATCTGCAGAATCTTGGGTAGATCAGTTCACTGCTTACGGACCAGACTTCCAGCAGGCCAAAGCAGCGGTCGAGGTGAGACAGACTAAACACTTGCACATGTTTACATGAACTTCAGTGTGACACTGTTGCATTTATTGGTGGTGCTTGTGTGTTGTGTGTGAGTTCAGAGTGATGTTGATTTCTGGGAGAAACTCCAGCAGGAGTGGGAGGAAATGGCGAAGAGGGATGCTGAAGCTCACCCTTGGCTCTCAGATTTCGACCAGATGCTCAGCAGCTCTTATGACAAGGTATCTGGATATTGTACATCTGTGCCCATTTACAGCATGGACACTTGCACTTAATTAAAAGGCTCTAGTCTGGACTTTATTACAGTTTATACAACAGTTAGTTCCGGACTTTGATTCTGCTTTGGCTTCACTTGGAACTATTTTCATTGGCGGAGTAAAAATAAAACAAAAACTACTAATTTATTGAACTGTTGTTTTAAATCATGCTGTTACTTGTGGCCGATATAAAAAACAAACAAAAAAAAAACAGCATGTTAAATGTTGCATGCTGTATATCCACTCTTTTCATACTTTCATTTCATTTTTAAATTTTTTGCACAAAAAAACATTTAACAAATTTTCCTGAAGTATATATATTTTTTATTGTTCAGATTCCAAAAACACTGCTGTTCAAAGGTTTTTTCTTATGTCTTGGAAATAATTATCTTATGCTTACCAGGGCTACATTTATTTGAAATTCAAAAATACAGTAAAAACAGTAATATTGTGAAATATTATTACAAATGAAAATAACTGTTTCCTATTTTATTATATTTTAAAATTAATTTTCCTGTGATGTGTCAAATCTGAATATCCACCAGCAGTTACTCCAGTCCTTAGTGTCACTTTTTTATTTTTTATTTTTTAGAAATCACTCTAAAATTGTGATTTGGTGCTTAAGAAACATTCTTATTATCGGTGTTGAAAACAGTTGTTCTGCTTAAAATTTTTGTGGAAACCATGATTTTTTCCTCAACATTCTTTAATAAATAGAAATGTCAAAAGAACAGCATTTATTTGGAATATAAATCTTTTGTAACATTATTAACAAAACTACTTTTTTCTCTCTACAAAGAAAAAAATATTACTTAACTTTTGAATGGTAGTATAATTCATTCACGTGTATACAGTTTTTCAGAAATAGCAAAAAAATGGAGGAAAAATTATTTGTGAACATTTACTTGAATGTTTCATATACCATAAAACTTACAGTGAATATGCCTTTACTTTTCTCCTAGGGATATCAGTTTGAAGAAGACAACCCCTACCTGTCCCATGATGATCCGTTTGCTGAGGGCATGAAGAGGATGGAGGCGGGGGACATTCCTGGAGCCGTCCGTCTCTTTGAGAGCGCGGTTCAGAGAGAGCCAGAAAACCAGCTGGTCAGAGCTTCATACATATAATCCCGACATCCAGAAACTGATGATACATTTTGTCTCAAGGGATTCTAACGGTGTTCTGCTTTCTTGTTTGTCTTTGTGAAATGCTGACTCTGTGTGTGATGATGCTGCAGGCTTGGCAGTATCTGGGCACCTGCCAGGCAGAGAACGAGCAAGAGTTTGCTGCTATCAGCGCCCTCCGCAGGTGAGAAGTATAACCGCAGCCTTACTGTGCACAGCAATTAAATTCTCTATGAAAAATCTGATTTAGTAAAATACCGCTTCCACATTTTTTTAAATGCAAGTCTCGATTGTTTTTAGATGTATTGAGCTGAAAAAGGACAATCTGACAGCTCTCATGGCTTTAGCTGTGAGCTTCACCAATGAGTCACTGCACAGACAGGCCTGCGAGACGCTCCGTGATTGGTTGAGGCACAACCTTAAATACCGGCCTATCCTTGAGCAGCATGAACGAGAGAAGGAGCGGGAAAGTGTGAGGGAGAGGGAGAAAGAGAGGGAGAGATTTGGATCCCTTCTGCCAGAGTAAGAGGTTTCATCAATGCTGTGAAAAAACATTCTGGGTTTAAAACAAGTACACTAAATGATGAGTGACACTACATTTTGTTGGTTGCACCAGACACACAGCACTGAAATCTCAGTGACTGAAGTATGGCTCCTCAAGTTTGGAGTCGTTAAGATTTTTTTTTAAACACGTTAAAACTTTTTTCCAGCAAGGATTCATTTAGCAAATAATTGCTGTTCTTTTGAACTTTCTATTCACTGAGGAATCCAAAAAAATGTATCACAGTTTTCACAAAAATATATTAAGCAGCACAACTGTTTTCAACATTGACATTAGTAAGAAATGTTTCTTGAACACCCAATCAGCATATTAGAATGATTTCTGAAGGATCATGTGACACTAAAGACTGAAGTAATGATTCTGAAAATTAAGTTTTACCGTCACAGGATTACATTTTTGTTTATTCCTGAAAGTATTTATGTGGAACTTGAAAAATATTGGATATTGTATGACAAAAATTAGGGAGAATCATAAAAAATGCAGTATGGAGAAGCATCATGGAAATTCTGAAGATAGAAGGCAACATTTTTGCCTTTAGTGTGGGTGGACAAATGATTAGGACACAGTGTAAGTGTTACTGTAACTCTGAGGGACGAGTCAGAATTATTTTATCAAGACTTTAACCTGTATTAAACCCAGAATTCCTTTTTAAACCATGTTCATGATTGTGTAACACTGTGAACTGATCAGACATGGAAGCAGCCGCAACAGCCTGTTTTTAATGCTTTTTTTACATTAATGTGAGACATGCATAATTGACTGGACAGGGTGTTGTAACCAAGCAACATATTTACATTTGTCACCAATCATAAGCAGGCAGTGCTCTAAAAATACACAACCTTGCGCAAACACAGGTGTGGAGTTCATTCTGCAGACAGCATTGTGAGTAGCTGCATGTGCTCAGTTGAGAGTGCAGATATTAAAAATACATTTTTGTATGACTCAGAATTGATTATGCACTGTCTGTCTTTTATTAAAGATCATTTCGTTCAAAAACAACATGATTTTTTTTTTCTGTGGAGCACAAAAGAAGAATTTTTGGAGAATATTCTTGCTGCTCAACTCCAAGTAATTTAAGTGAATAAGGACGTGGTCCCTCAAGATCAATAATGACAAAAAAAGTGTCCTAAAATTGTCCCTATCCCTTTTTAAGTAATAGGCTAATCTATTCTTTCACTTGTTGTTCTTCCTCCTAGGGCACTGTTTAATGAAGTGCAGACATTATTTTTGAGTGCAGCGGCCGCTGACCCCTCACAGGTGGACCCTGAGCTGCAGTGTGGTCTGGGCGTTCTCTTCAACCTGAGCGGAGAGTATGACAAGGCTGTGGACTGCTTCTCTGCCGCCCTGTCTGTGATGCCACAGGTTGGTTCTTTCACACTTAAAACTGATACACCAAGCAAGTTAAAACTAAAAATATATAAAGTTTTAATAATCATTCTAATTCTATGAAAATAGAGAAGTCCACACCACAGCAATAACGATAATCCCACTGAGGAATGATATCACTGGAATCACTCTCAGAATGTTTTTTTTTTTCTAGTTGATGAATGAGAAAAACTTTGACAGCCAGAGAAACATTAGTCTCATGCAGCCAGACCTTCAGACTGACGGCTGCAGGTCTGGAATGCATGGCAGCTTTCATTGGCCAAGGCCCGCCCATGAGGCCGTTTGACCGACATGTCAAATAACCAATCATAGTTCGTTTAATTTAGCGTCACGTTTCGGTGTGTAAAACTCTCGGACGTATTTTAAAGATTCTATGCCGTGAAATTTGAATATTTCACATACTTGTGAAAATCCAGCTTTTATTTGATCCTGATAAGCGCTCGTCGTCACAGTTGTAAACACGACAGCTTTCTTCTTTTGTGAGGGGGTTTGGCGTCACGGCATCTTTGTTTCCAGGCGGAACGTTAAAGAACACGACACACACGTCTCCCAGAAATCCTGTGTAATTCAACCAATCTGACGACGACTTCGAAACTCCTGAAGTGTTTCCACTTTTGTGTGCCATATGCATCAGACGTTTAGCCAACGTTTCGTGGGTGTGACATCTGAGGCTGAGACTAGAAAAACATTGACTTGAATGAGCATGTAAGCGACACATGACAAAACTGTAACGCATGCTTATTGTCCGTTTGTGTGGATGTTAATATAGCTATCTTTATAGTTATTGTTCTTGGTATGTCACACTAGCTATGTTTCCATCCAAAGTTACAAATTAAACTTATGTGCAAAATTGGACTATTGCATGAAATATTTTCGAATAAAGCACCGTTTCCATCTAACGAGTTGAAGAAATAGATTTACTTGAAAAACTGATTAACTTATTAACTTGCGCTAAATATCATGAAGAAAAATTTAATTTGCTGCACCAGGAGAAGGCACTGTAGGCTATATAATATTTTTGTATACAATAAATTACGAGCTTCAGAGATGAAAAGCGGCCATGTTATCTTATTTTCAGAGCCTGCTGTTTAGGAATGCAGTTCTGGGAGTTAATTATAATGAAGCACTTTGACGAGACTTTGCTCAAACATTTTAGAAAGACAAAATTAGCATTTCAGATGCTGTGCAATGAGATTGGTCCGTTGGTTGGTCCAGGTTTATGCTTTCTCATCGCAAAGTCGCATTTTTTTTTTAATGCGCATTAAGGAATTTATTCAGTAAACGTGTTTCCGTTGTAGTTTCCATGCGCATGTTTACTTACCGGACAAGAAATTTATCCTACTTAGTTGAATGCATAATTTTTTTTTTAAACACATTTTTAGAATTTATGCGCATCTTGGCGTTTCCATCCAGCGTTTTTTTTTGTTTGTTTGTTTGTTTTTTTTAATTAAAAAAAAAATAATAATAATTTTTTTATATGCAATATCCCAAAAACGCGCATTAAAATAGGTGGATGGAAACATAGCTACTGTTATATTCTACATATTGTTCATCAGTATCATAGTTCACATTCTTCCTTCTCTCAACTCTACATGAAGGATTATCTGCTGTGGAACAAGCTGGGAGCGACTCTTGCTAATGGGAACCGATCAGAGGAGGCGGTCGCTGCTTACAGACGTGCACTGGAGTTACAGCCTGGATTTGTACGCAGCCGATATAACCTGGGCATCAGCTGTGTCAATCTGGGTGTGCACAGGTTAGTAAAAGAAGGTTTATCCAGGGCACACATGCCAAAAAGAGCTAAAACGCCACAATAAAAGCCATCCTTTTGTATCTTTATCAGGGAGGCTGTAGAGCACTTCCTAGAGGCCCTTTCTCTGCAGCGTCAGGCCGCAGGTGATGGAGAGGGAGGTGCGGGTCGAGGACCAGGTGCAGCAGCCACTGTGATGTCAGACAACATCTGGTCCACATTACGCATGGCACTGAGCATGATGGGAGAAAGCTCGCTTTACTCAGCCGCCGACCGGCGAGATCTGGACACACTGCTGGTGCACTTCTGCCAGAGAGATGGAGAGACAGAATGAAGGATGGAGGAGATGAAGGAGCACAGCAAGATAGAATGCGAGTGTGGAGAAGCCTGTTTGGGAGAGAAAACAACAAGATTGGAGGTGTACATTTCAACAGAGGGCATGACTCTTGATGGTGCTAAAATATGAGGAGATAAAAAACGAGTGTGAAACATCCATTTAGCTCCAGCACTATGTTAACAGACAGACGGATGAACTGATGACTGTCATTGAGAAAAAGATGTTAAAAAGTCCATGGTACAAACTTGCTACGGTTTTTGTCACAAGTTTATGCTTACAGAGAATCTGTTTTAATTTTCCCATTTTGTTAATCTTGAAGATTACAGTTTTTTCCCCATTGTCCTTATCAAAATTACTCTAATATTTCTCAAATGGGGGCAAATAAGGTCCCTGCACTGTGAGCTCAAAGTACTTGCCTCTGTTTGACACAGAGACGAGGATGTGGAGAAATAACTGTGTTCTACATCACTACGGATCCAATACAAAGTAACAAAGGTGATTCGCAAGCCTTTAAGTTATATTGACAACTTTATTCGTGAGTGACCTAAGGGTTGTAAAACTGAAAGACATGTTTGTAAGCACTCTTTCTTATCAGATATTTGCTTTTGCTGTAAATTAATTTGCTTAATTGTAAATTCTACTTGCCATATTGTGTATTGTATCATAATTATTAATGTTTTGCATATAGCCAATTCAAATTGCTATTATGATTATGTAATTCAAGCAATAAAGCTTTGACAAAAATGCTTAGTAACTAATTAAAAATACTTTTCATTTACATTTAGCCATTTAGCAGACGCTTTTATCCAAAGCAACTTACAAATGAGGACAATGGAAGCAATCACAATCAACAAAAGAGCATTGATATGCAAGTGCTATAACAAGTCTCAGTTAGCTTAATGCAGTACACGCAGCAAGGTTTTTTTTTTTTTTTACTAAATTATATAATAAATAAAAAGAAAACATAAAATAGAAAAAGAATAGAGCAAGCTCGTGTTAGAGGCCTTTATAAATAAAACAGAAAAATAAATTTCCTATTTCTAAACATAAGTATTAAAATTTGACAAAAATATTGCATACTTTTTTTAATTTATTCAGCTTGCTGTCAGCAAAAATCAAAATAGTAACACTTTCTAATGTTTACAACATGCTTTCTATAATTGGCGATTATAAATTCCTTAACTAATTCGCAAACTAAAACGTATTTTTTTGTAACAACAGAAGACAAGTGCGATTGTGTGCTGTGTGTTTTGTTTTCTTTCGGTTTTTTTTTTTGTTTTTTTGTTTTACTACAGTGTATGGTTTTGACTTTAACTCGAAATAATTAAAAGAAGACACCAACAACACACGGCTGTATTCAAATTGCTGGTATACGCCCAATAAAAATGTATTTGCAGTCTCAGCCAATCAGAAGCGCCGAGGAAGGGACTTAGCGTTCAGCTATTGGTCTGTTTAAAAATCGCCGCAAACACAGAGCCACCCATTTAAATGCTCTCGCTGGAGTCACACACGGAGTTTAGACTGGGAGACGACTGAAGCATTTCTTTGTTATCTGCTTTTGTACATATATTGGCGTATAAAACCTAACATAAAGTTGATTTGATACAGCTTGAAAGATTGAAAGGAACATAGAGCTGACTGCACGTGGAACATCTTGAGCTTTCAGGTGAGTTTAAGTTTATTTATTGGACAATAACTTGTCTTGTTGCTGAAAACGCGACACAACAAGAACTGCTACTTCATTTAACGTTGATTGAATCAAGTGTTTCACGTACGTACATTTTAGCAATGTTCTAGTAAGCCAGCAGGAGTCAGTGCATTAGGGTTGTATCTACTTTTTCGGTTCTTATTAATGTTTTCATAAACCGTGCTGTTTTTCAGTAGCAAACCGTGCTGTTTTTCAGTAGCAAACAGTGTAAAATGGGTGCCAGTGAAAGCAAGCTGTCTGTGGCATCAACACCAAAGGTAGAGCCGAGCCAGAAGCCGAGAGCAGCGCGCGTAGCGAGACTCGCAGACCCGCGTTCACCGTCCTGCGCTATCGACCGCACACCTATACAGGTACAAACACTTGTTTGAGTCTCTCTCTAATAAGTGATTGATTTAGTTGCTTATCGATTAGCCAGACTGTGAGCTGAATTATGCCACTTTCAGATCCCGTGTGAGCAAATATGGGCATGATAAGAGTTGAATTAGTTGTATTTTCCTGTAGGTGGGCGTGGCTTACTCTCCTCTTCCTGTGGTGGAGTCAGTCGGGCCTGTGTTTGACCCCCGCTCACCCACACCTGGCATCACTCGAACACCAATGAAGGGTAAGTGAAGTGTATCACATGTGAACTGTTTTTAATTCGATATTTAAACATGGCGAAAAGAGCTCAAGCTAATTATTATTATTATTCATATGCTCAGCCCTTTCTGTAAAGAGTGCACTTTTTCAGTTGCCTTGGTTGTAACTTAAAGACTTTCTCCTTAAAAAATACTTCCTCTCAAAATACTTCAAGTCAGGAACCAAACCAACTAGCTACAAGGTGAATAACACTACGAACTTTATTTCTGAGCAAAATGTGTTTGAAAATCTGACAAAGACAAAGGTTACAAGACTGGTTAAAGGAATAGTTCATCCCAAAATGAAATTTGTCATTTACTCATCCTCATGTCGTTCCAAACCTGTATGCGTTTCTTTCTTATATTGAACATAAAAGATATTTTGAGAACTGCTGTTAGTCAAACAGCTGATGGTCCCCAATGACTTCCATAGTATTTCTTTCCCTACAATGGAAGTCAATGGGGACCAACAACTGTTTGGTTCATCAAAATATCTTCTTTGGTGTTCAAAATAAGAAAGGAACTTATACATGTTTGGAACGAGATTAGGGTGAGTAAATGACGACAATTTTAGTTTTTGGGTGAACTATTTCTTTAACGATGTTAATTATGATACATTTTACATCCATATTGCATTCAAATGTGCATATTTATTCAGATTTGTAAGCAGTTAAAGTGTTTCTCTCGAAGGAGAAAATTAAGTCGCCATCCTCAGCCCTCCCACTTTAAATTCATTACAAAACAGGAGTAGTGACAGCCTCCTATATTGTGACACATCCAAGTGTAATGGTTGATCAAAAAAAGAATATAGGGTGGGTTTATTGATTTAAAGATTATAAGGTAATTTATTTATTTATTTATTTTTTTTTTAAACTGAAACGTGTACATGGATGAATCGTTCTCAGTCATAGCTCTGTAAGATAAAACTCCTTTGTCTCCTTTGCAGTGAGCGTCACGTCTCTCGCTCGGCGGCTGAGCACCTTCTTTCTCAATGACGTCAAGTCCAGCAGTGACTCTGTTTCTTCCCTTCCTCCGGTCTCTTTCACCAAACACCCCAGCCTGCCCAGTGGGAATCAGCAAAATAAAGCAGGCCCCAGAGATCCTCTGCTCCCTGTGATAAAAGCTCAGAACTCATCCACCCTCAACGGGGACACAGATGCTGTGTCCACCCCTGTGCTCTCTCTTCCTTCAGAGGGCTACGGCTCCATATGCAGCAGCCCGTTTGTGTTGGTTGGGGAGACAGAGGTGGAGGTGGACGCTGAGGCCTCGCTGGAAGAGGTGGAGGAGGCTCCGCTGCTCGGTGTTTCACCATTAAGGAAAGAGCTCGGTTTGAGCCTTCTTGCTTGTCGTGAAGGTGTTTACTCATCTTCTCTGGAGGAACGTCCTCTGACTCCTCTTCCTCCTGCTGAGAGGCAGGTGAATGAAGATCACTCCTACGCGCTCTTCTCAGTCCCACCACAGTCCACAGAGCATGAATCTTCCACGCCTGCTGTTGAAGCTGTCGTGACCTCCGAGGCAGATGAGGTCCCGCCACAGACCTCTGAGGAACAGGTTTGTTTTTGAGATTATTGAAAGACTGTCGTTTTGGGTTTCATCAGTAGTTCATCATTCATCTGTATGCATTTATACTACACTTTCATTGAAAAGTTTGTGGGCGGTATGATTTTTGATTTTTTTTTTTTTTTTTTTTTTTTTTTTTTTTTTTTTTTGTTTTTTTTTTTCCCCCTTTCAAGTATGCTCATAGTATGATGAATGATGAATTGAGGTATTTGCTTGTTTAATTTTACAGAAAAAGTTCTGATTGGTGAGGGCAGATCTCCTCTGCAGATCCTGAGGGAGGCTAATTCACCCAGAGACCGCAACTCCCAGGTAATTTACACAGTTATTAGTCACTAGTTATATTTAAACCTCAGTGCTTATTTAACTGTAGACTTGTATTATGTAGTCACTTACTAAATTGATCTTCATGTCTGTCTTCAGATGAAGTTGAAAGTGTCCACCCCTGAAAAACAGAGATTCAGCCAGATGGACAGAAGAGCTCTGATTCTGTCACTCAACAAGGAGAATGAGTGAAGAAAACTGAGCAGACCAGGATAAATCCAGACAACACTATGTATATACTACAGTTTTTAAGCCTTAAACTACATGATCATTCTTTTTTCCTATTCTTTACTGTTTCTTTGTGTTTGTAAATAAACACTGTTTTAATGTAAATAAAATATCATTTGATTTTAGATATGGTTTCTTTTTTTTCTTTATCTGATCTTATCAACTTGTCAGCTGTTCATAACGCATGTCTAATGATAATGTTATAATATGCCACTACTTTCAGCCCTGCAATTATTGAAAAATAATTGAAACTCTCAGCCGATCAACATTCTTCAGTTATGTTTAACTCTGATGCCCACATCCTTTTTTTTTTTTTTTTTTTTTTTTTAAAAGCATTGTTACTAATTTATCTGAACTGTTTTGTAACATCATAACAGTTATCCAATATCGGTTTGCTACTGTTCAGAGAAGTCTGGGGTCGGTTTTTTTTTTTATTTATTTTTTTAAAAAGTCTCTTGTGCTTGCCAAGGCTGTATTTATTTGATCGAAAAATACAGTAAAAGCAGTGAGATTATTGCAACTCAAAATAACTGTTTTCTAAATATACTAAAGATATACTAAAATTTAATTTGATTCTTGTGAAGGGGAAAGCTGGATTTTCAGCATCATTACACCAGGCTTTAGTGTCACGTGATCCTAAAGAAATCAATAGTGGAATGTGGAAAACAGTTCATTTTGCTGCTTCATATTTTTGTGGCAGCTGTGATGCATTACATTTTTTTTCCAGAATTATTTTATGAATAGAAAGTTCAAAATAACAGCATTTATTTAAAATAGAAATATTTTGTAACACTAACTGTCACTATTTTGATCAATGCATCCTTGCTAAATAAGAGGGGAGGGGGCTGACCCCAACCTTTAGAATGGTAGTGTGTGTGTATATACAATGTAGTACATAAAATTCACATTTGTTTTCAATTTCATCAGATATGAGAGATAAAAATCAGGCAGGTTTGTCATTGTTTTTCTTTTTATTGGCCTGAATAAGCAGAAAAACAGATGACACTATCAGTGCACTATCAAAAAAAATAATCTAACACTAAACTTAAAAAGAAGCTTCAATCAGTCTCACTAAAACTTGTTTAATTTATAATTTGTAAACCACATTTTATAAAAGTGAAAATATCATTCTGTCTAGACTTAAGTCATTATATTCAATCTTGCGAAACTATTTTGGCAACCTCTGTCATATAGGTTTGATAGCACAGGATGCATTTAGATATCAGTAAGCTTGATTCAACTAGTGTTGAAAGTCTTATTTCATATGCCATTATTGATAATATGCTGTGACACCCATGTGTTAAAGACCCTATCCAAAAATTACCTCACAAATCACCAAATAGGTAATGGCTTTGTAAATACCCACTTTTGCAGTTAGCAGTCCCTGAAAAACAGGTTTTCTGGTATTGCATGATTTCTTTAACAAGATTATTCTACAGGTCAGCCCATCTTTAAATGAGATTTTCTTATTCACAATCTTTCTCGTTGTGACAGCACAACAAACATATCGCTTTCCCTCCCTACTTATACAACTATATCCCATAGTCCTGTTTCAATTGTCCCCTTTACATTTGACCGTCTTTGACATATTCAATGTTTGCCTCCGTTTGAGACAGAGCCTTAGTTCCAGATCTTCAGAAAGCTATCCCATGATCCTGTGCAGCAGGCCATCCCATCAGGTGTCACGCCAATACAGCTCACTCTGTTGTCATGACCGGACAGCACTCCTGTAAAAGACAAACACTATTTTATTGTAGTTCATATATTCAGATATATTTGCATCTAATATGCTTTATCGTTCTCCTGAGGTTGACATCCATCCTTGCATCTCTTTCCGGTGACGTACCAACTCTCTCCGCCTTCAGCGAGTCCCAGATGTTGCAGTTGAAGTCGTCGTACCCAGCGAGGATGAGTCTTCCAGAGAGGGAGGGAGCGATGGAGGTCACGCCGCACATGATGCTGGAGTCCTGGTATGTGATGAGCTCCTGGTCTGAACGCAGGTCGTACAGCTTGCAGGAAGCGTCGTCTGAACCTGTGATCACTGCATTGCCATTGGGGAAAAACTGAAAGGTGGCACAGTGAGAAAAATGCATGCATTTATTATAATACAGTTGAAGTCAAAAGTTTACATACACCTTGCAGAACCTGCAAAATGTTAATTATTTCACATAAAAGATGTTTACATATAGTTGAATTTATAAAAATGACCCCGTTTAAAACTTTACATACAATTGATTCTTTTTGTGATAGTTGTTCATGACTCCCTTGTTTGTCCTGAACAGTTAAACTGCCTGCTGTTCTTCAGAAAAATCCTTCAGCTCCCACAAATTCTTTGGTTTTCCAGCATTTTTTGAGGATTTAAACCCTTTCCAACTATGACTGTATGATTTTGAGATCCATCTTTTCACACTGAGGTCAACTGAGGGACTCAAATGCAACTATTACAGAAGGTTCAAAAGCTCACTGATGCTCCAGAAGGAAAAACCATGCATTAAGAGCCGGGGGGGTGAAAACAGAATGAAGATGTGTACATTTTCCTTATTTTGCCTAAATATCATATTTTTTCATTTAGTACTGCCCTTCAGAAGCCACAGAAGATACTTACATGTTTCCCAGAAGACAAAATAAGTTAAATTTACCCTGATCTTCAAATTCAAAAAGTTTTCACCCCTGGCTTGCTGCCACTGTAAGTGTGTGCTGTGTGGATGCTTCAAGCTGTTCTCAGTGGTTGTTAGTGTATCACTATGTTGTTTCTAAGTTGTTCTGAGTGGCTGCTTTCTGATCCAGGTTCAAAGACTTTAGAATATTTCTGGTCCCTAAAGATTGCTGGGGTTCCTTTCTCAGTCCTTAGGATTTTTGCTCATTCTCTTAATGATGTAAAACCACACCTAAAACTGCACAACTGAACATATCCTTCATGTTTGTAGTGCAAACAGTGCAGAATAATCTACATAATGTACAAGTTAAATACATTAAGGCAATGGTTTTCAACCAGGGGGCCGGGGCCCACTAGGGGACCTCACAAATTTCCAAGGGGGCCTCAAAATAACTTAAAAATGTTTAAAAAAAAAAAAAAAAGCTTAAAAAGGCTAAAACAACTAAAAATGACCTCTTTGACAGTTTTTTTTTCTTTGAAGAACCAGTTATGTAAAGTAATAAAGTTACATTAATTTTATAATAAATTAATACAAATTTATAACTAAAACTGTTAAAAATTATTCAATTATTAAAGCTAATAAAAATAAAAATGAATGATTAAAACTAATAAAAACTAATTCTGAAATAAAATGCAAGTAAATGTTAGATGAAAAACTTACTACTAACTAACTGAAATAATTGAAATAAAATGTTTTATTTTAATACATTAAAATGACAAACTAAAAGAAAAAACTAAATAGAAATATTTAATATCTAGTAAAAATGACAAAAGCTCATAATATTAGTAAAACATCTTAATTAAAAACTAACAAATAATAATAAAAAAACAATTGAAAATAATAAATACTATAAAAGTATATTAATAATACTCAACAACAGTGCACTATGGGCATTTTTATAATTTATATACATCTTTCTAGTTTTGCCAAATTTTTAAATATTTTAGTAGTAAGAAATGTTTGAAAAAGATATATTTTAGAAAATAAATAAATAAAACTGGTAAAATCTTGTGGCCTTCAAATATTGTTGCAGACAGTGAGGAGCTGTGGGGAGGGGGTAAAAAAAGGGTCGAAAAAGGTAAGAACCACTGGCTTGGGGGTTCAAATCCTGATGAACATATAATTAGCAAGCCCCAATTAAAAATCTAAGTAATCAGTATTTCTGTGGTTATGGATTAATTACTGGCTTACTGATCATTCTTACCCCTATGGCGTTGATGTCACTCTCGTGGCCTCCAAAGGTCTGTCTGCACTGGCCTTCACGGATGTCCCACAGTTTGGCTGTGAAGTCACAGGCTCCTGAGATGAAAGTGTTGAAGTCAGGGGCCACACCCAGAGACATACAGTCACCCAGATGACCCGCGAACACGGTCTTCTGCGATCCTGTCTCAATGTCCCACAGAACACTGGAAACAGGTCAGAGGTCATGTTATTACTGCTACATTTTCTTTGCTATTTTAGTTTATAGCTATTAGAAGTCTAAAGTGAATGTACCAGGTACAGTCTCCAGAGCTGGTGATGATCTCGTTGTCATTCAGGAAGCGGCAGCAGGACAGGTAACCTGATCAACACAAAACCCAGAACAGAGACTTCAAGACGCCTCTAGCTGATGTTAAATATTTCATTGGCTAGATATCGCTCTTGGACATTGCGAACTGGTGTTCACATATGCTCACCTGTGTGTGCTGCGAGCTCACGCATGACCTTCACGTTGCCATCTTTGCCCTTCAGGTTATAGATGGAGCACATGTTGTCAAGTCCTCCACACGCCACCATGTTTCCTGAAGGTGCATACGCACAAGTCATCACCCACGAGGACTTCAGTGGGATTGCGTGCACCTAAACCACAATCAGAGAAGATGGGGAATTAATATTCTACAGATCAAGGTTTATTGGCAAATGGTAATATATACATTGAGCCTTATTCGTGAAACTTTCGTAAATATGAATAATTGGTGTGTAAGATGGACGTTTCCCTTTGTCTGTAGTAAAAAGGAAAGTGGACTATGTGGCAGTTTTATTAATTCATTAATTCATTAATTAATTTTGTTATTATATTTACTGTGCTAAATAGTGCAGAATGCAGAGCGCCATAGAGTGCAGTATCTAATAGAACACAAAACGTTTGGATGTTTTACACACTGTTTACATGTTTTTCGGAGCAGGTGTACAATTTTTTTCGTATCAAATTACATTTTAAAAATATGAACACTTTCATGAACAGTGAAATAATGAAAATTTACATCTGAACACAAAAAATCATTCTGGTTGTGTATCATGAATTAGATCAAATGGCAACTTTCTCCCATTTGTGGCTTTATTTTGCAATAATTGTCTTGTTGCATAATTATGTGCCTTAAACTGTGAGATATGAAGTCACAAATAAAAGATGATAAAGGCGCTGTTAGCTAACAAACACAGTCAATTTTTAGATATAATTGCAATAACACTAAATAAAATCAAAATGACCTTGGTTTATGATTAAATATGTGGCTTAAACCAGCTTCTATAACCTATAAGAACTGAAACCGTCTTAGTCCTGCTTTCGTGCTTCATGTCATTTAAATACATCTCCTCCCTCTTGCACACAATGTGACCACTGGCAGGTACTGATTTTCTTAATAGCCTTCACCAGAAACGATTTGCATTTAAATGTACGTGACAGCAGCTCCAAGTTAAAGTAACATCTGTAACAACAGATGACGATAGGCTCGATGATTTTTGGCCTTTTTTGTAGCAAAGGACTAAAATCAGACTTAAGAGAATGTAACATTGAAAAACTTTTCAGTACCTTGTTGGTGGTGTAGCTGTCCCATACAATCAGTTTACCGTCTTGAGATGCACTGACACACAGTCTGAGAGAAAGACAAAAAAAAGAAACATCAGGTTAGAAAATAAATGTTCAGGATTATTTTAGTATTATTTTAGTAACATTTTGAATTAGAATTTATTTGATATTTCCAGTTTTTATTTTCATTTTAGTTTGTTTCAGTATTTTTATGTGCTTTTTTTATTAGTTTTTGAAAAATATTTATATTTTTATTTCAGTTTAGTCATTTTACTTAGTACTAAAAATTTTATTACAAGTATTTAAAGTTAAACTGTAACTTAAAATCTAATATTTATATTTTATTTTAATACTTAAAACCACAACTAGTGAAGACACGTTTCTAACATCACCAGTGTTACAGGTTTGATTTTAAAAGGACGTATGAATACTAAAATCTTAGGATTTTACAAGCTATATATTAAATGTATATGACTTACTTATTATACTTATTAATAATAATGACCTGGACCAAATGTAAAAATAAAGGTACGAAAAGACTTAAGCTAATTCAGTGTTTGTCTCAAGTGAATTTACTTCAACACACACACACACACACTCAAAAAGCGTATGCAAAAGGTCTGATCCCTTTCCAACCTCCTTTCACTAAACAGAATGTGGTTTTGGTGCAGAAGTCAAATTTCTTAATCACATTCAGAGCTGCATCATTAATACAGCTTACTATTGTTTCCATGCACAAATATCTGTTTACATAATCATTCATTTCACTTATCTTTGCCCAAATAAAGTGTATTGTGTGTATTTGGATATGCTTGCAGACTAGTACATGTGGAACAGAATGTATTGCTTTTATTTGCATATAGATGTTTACTTCGAGTCCCCCCAGTGCACGGCATAGATTTTGGACAGATGTCCTCTCAATGTCTTCCTGGTCTTTAGCTGGACACGGCCCACAACAGCTGTCCCCGCCACATGATCCTGCAGCGTGAGGTCCTGCACTGCTTTACGAGCCGCCTATAGAGCACAAAACATACACATAACTGATATTACAGCTGAACTGAGAATCACTGAGTGATATTCTGTAAAGTTACACAGATGTTTGTGAAGACATATTCTTGACACTAACAGTAATCTCATCCTTCAGGCTCTCCGCCTCCTTTCGCAGTTGCTCCATTTCACCCATGGCAACGGTAGTCAGGCACAGTCACCCACAGATACAGACAGGAAGTGAGGTCAGTAGAGCCAAGAGAATGCTGGGGAAAAACTCTCCTGAAAATGAATATACATTTCATTGTTACATCAATCATGACAGTGCAATTTACTCTACTGCTTGTGGCAAGAGCTCATTGTTGTTGCTTTCACTGTAATATATCTTCAACATCTATTTGCAATTCAAACTCCCTTCGACCTGGTTTGCAAATCCTCACAAATGAGGATGCATGCAAAATTTCACTCATACCGTCACCACAAACATACAAGTGCATAATGAGTCAGAGTCAAACAAGAAACTACTTTATCAAACGCCATACACCTGCTTTTATATAATCAGATATTACATACATAGGTGGTTTAGTTCATAAATACTTTATATACATCTACAGCACGTTAGTTTTTGGGTACCGCTCCCTTGAAATTAGAGTAATAAGAATGATTATTGTGACTCTATTTACAGCAGCTTTCATAGAAACAGTGAGCAAAACAATAAATAGATTTTCCTTAAACCCATATTAGACATTTTTGATGAGGCTTGACTTTCTCAATACTGTTATCTACAATAATTTTGCCCTTCATTCTAGATGGTTCACCCCAGTTTGCTTGTACAATTAGAGTCATTTGCCTTAACGAAAAGCATTTTTAAAATAACTATTGAGTTATTCTTAAGTTTGAATATGTCTTACCTTACAAAGGAAGATTAATGTAGGCTATGTCCTTTTGTCGAATTGTTTATTGAATCTTTGTGTCTCTCTCGAGCTCTCATGACCAAATGACTTTTGCCTAAAATTTGTTTGAGAGGAGAAAGCGAGAGAGCAAAGGGTGTGGATGGGAGAGAGGTGGATCGGTGGGAGGGAGCTGTCCTGTAATGGACATCAATAAATAGCCCTGTTCTGGAACTCAAGGTGAACGTCATACCTGGAATTTTTGTATTTGTCGTCAGTGTGAATTAAAGGGCAAAGTAATGTTTTTATCAACAAGACCTTGAGCACCAAACGCCATAACCAGAACGAGACTAATGAGAGAGAGAGAGAGCCAGGCAAGAGAGAGTGAGTTTAAATCCACACTGCTGAGATTTTAAGGGAGGCCTTTTGAATCAAATCTGCTCTCATCCGATTATTGACTGCTCTTTGCATCTGGATAAGAGCTACAGCAGAGATGGGGGGGGGGGGGGTTA
>JAFVLL020041703.1:0-13920 GCA_021397915.2 Tor tambroides | reverse complement strand
CGAATTAAAACATAATTCACCATGGCTCTGTAGATTTAATGACAGTCCAGGAAACACTGCTGTTTGTAATTGAGCAATAGTTCATGCTATAAATCTATCACCAGCGAACAAAGCTCAGGAGTCTATTAATCTGTGCATCCTGTTCAGCGATGACCAGTTTGTGACCCCCTCCGCCCCTGATCTCCCCAAGGGATGTGTCTTCTGTTGTCTGGGTGTTTCCTTTGAGCTTCTGCTAGCATACATCTGGTAAGCGTGCCTGTCCCAAACACTTATGTCATCGATCATAATGAAAGGTATTATAATGACAACACCAAGCAACACCACCGCACTTCACACAAGTCTCTAGATTAAGAATCGTTAGAGCCCCAGGGTGCAGATGAGATTAGTTTTGTGTCAGAATAAAAATGGCTCCCTTTCCAAGTGGCATCTCCTTTTTTACCACAATAATGTTCTGCCTTCCCATTCAGCCTTCAATGGCACCAAATAATTCTCTGGTTTCAGTGTGTTTTTATGAATCATGGCATGTGATTTCCCCCTGCTCTAGCTCTTGTTTATTTTCACTGTCCTCCATATTTCTTCTATGAAACAGAAGGATGAAAAGACAAATGCATTACCATCTGTTTTCTTAAAGGAATAGTTCACAAATGAAAATTCTGTTATTATTTATTCACCCTCATGTTGTTCCAAACATACAAACTTTCTGAAACCCAAAACGATGTTTGTGAAGAACTAATTATACCGGTTGCTCTTTTCCATGCAATTACAATGCATGGGAACTGAGGCTTTCAGTCTTCTAAAAAGGACACAAAAGTACCATATAAGTATCTCTTCAATAAGACTTGTGCTATATTTTAAGTCCTCTGAAGTTGCACAATAGCTTTATGTGAAGAAACTGAAATTTAAGTTGTAACTCACAGAAAGTCTGATCTAGGTCTCCTTTGAATGTTCATGAGAGCTCATGGGAGAAGTAGCAATGCCCAGTTTGTGAACAAATCATTTTTGACAGTCAAATCTTTCAATAAATTGACCAATCCTGTTGGCAAAACTGGTCTGAATGATTGGTTCATGAATCAGACTTTCAAGTTCAACTCACTCCATCCAGTCACAGCGGATAACAGCTTACTGGAAGGGAAGATTATTAGTAAATAATGACTCAAAATTTGATTTACTCCCATGGTTGGCTTCAGAAAACTTATAATACAAAGATATAAAGTCACATGGTCTAATTTTGGCATTTTGGAGTCTTCATTCTAGCATGGAAAAGAGCGACCAGTACAAATCTTCAAACACTCTTCTTCGGTGTTCCTCAAAAGAATGAAAATACAACTTTGAAATGCCATCTGGATGAATCCATAATGACAAACAAAACAATAATTTTGGCAGGAGTACTCATTTAATAGGTTGTTTTCCATTACAACAGCATAAACATGAGCCGGAGAGCATGATAGCACTATGCTCAATCCATAACACGTTCATTATCAAAAGCTCTTCTCGTCAGATGAGCCATGCATTACATCGTATTCTCAGAAGATTTGTTCGCCCATAGTCGTGCAGCAACTACAAGCACACAGAAAAAAAAGAAAAACGATTGATTGACCCGACTCAGCAGTTCCATTGCTTTTGCAAAGCCTTGTGAAAAACTACAGCCACCCCTGAAATCCACTAATAAACCACAGTGCCATGGTGTTGAAGGCAGTCCATATGCCAGAACAAAATACAATCTGCCCTGCCTGCGAAGAGGTTGCAAAATGCAAATATGGCTAATTATGCTATATTATGTTGTTTGGTGAAAGATGGTGTGTTGACAATGGCTTTAAAACACATCTTAATGGCACTCAAATTCACAGTTCTCTTCTCTTAGGCTTTTGTGGACACCTGCACTTATTGACAGAATTCCCAAAAGAGCCCTAGCATTAACATGCATGTCCAATGGGGGAAAAAAAAAGCTTGAGGGGTTTTATGAAGAGGCTGCAGGCTCTTGTTTGAAGTGGGGGGCCAGGATCATCATTAATGTGGCCCCTGGGCCCCCTTTTTATATAAACAGTAATGTAAACAGCACTGTGGGGCAGATGTACTCAGAATGACAGATTTATCAAGTCATTTTTTATACTTGAGTAATTAGATCTATAAATATGAGAGGAAAATCCTCTCATTAATGATCAGAAGACTGAGAGTTGGAAGTGGAAAGGCATTAAAAGATTTTTTTTTTCAGATAAAATAACTTTTTTTGATCAATTTAATGTATCTTTGCTGGATAAAAACTAATTAATTTCTTCAAAAATCTTACTGACCCCAAACTTTGAATGATAGTATACACACATTGGACCAGACAACAACTCAATTACTCAATTCTACATTAAATACAGCATGTTGCTACAATTTATATTTACTTATCTGGTAGTCGCTTTTATGACTTACAGCCCATTCAGTGTAATCATTATACATGTATATGGGAATTGAACCAATGACCTTGCTGGCACCATGTTTTGTCAGTTTGAGCTATGAGAACATTGCTTCAAGCTATTAAAGTGGTAAACAGCCTACAGTTAGCATAATGAACAGTATAACTTGGCATAAAAACTGTTTAGTGCGATTATTAATATTAATACACGATTATTTATTGTACACATTGCAGTTGGCATCATTTTACAGAAGCAATAAGCCACTCGAGACCATATGTTCTACCATTCTACCATGGTTGAGGAGGATTTTTGTCTTGCTTTTTGGTAACAACACCCCTTAACTGTAGTAAATTGACAATGAGGAGAGTGTCAAGCTAAAAGCATCACTAAACCGATTCCGTAATGAATATCGAATCCAAAGGTCAGCATAACCAATTCCTGTAATGAAATTTTCCCTTCCTTATGTGCACATAATGTTTTTTCATGATTATTACTTGGCAGCAGAAGCATCCCATTAGCGATTAGCCGCTATAGCGTACGCTTTCAGTCCGTGATTGAGATTAAAGTTCATTCTCCCTGTGACAAAGCCGAATCTCATTCTCCCAACCTTGTGCTTTCGCTCGCCTCTCTCCCGCTTCGCTTCTTTCTCCCTTTCCCCCCATTTATATATTTCTTTCGGTGCGCAGGGACACAAGCAGCCTTTAATCAGAGAGACAAAAGCTAATCAATCAGCAGGGGCAGGTTGAATAGAGAGCTTCACGGCGCATTCAAACGAAGCTGGCCGAGTTATAGCGTTTCCCAGTGTTAGCGCCACAGAGCATTAACTACAGAATGAGCACGGGCTAATGAAGAAGGCTCCCATGCAGCACGGCAGAGGGAAGGCGCATCTTGGCCTGCCTCCATTGTCCGTCAGTAATCCAATTCCATCTGCTGCTGGCGCTAGTGATTTTAATGTTGCTCTGCAGAGATGAGACTGCAAAAATAACAGCAGAATTGAATGGTTAATTAAACTATGACACATTCAGTTGGAGCGGACTAAACAGACAAGGGGTTTTGAAGTGCGGAGATGTTTAAAAAGTAACTGTAAACTGCTAATTTGGGTACAAAATACAAGTAGACTAGACGTCCTTTCACAACCGTGTCTGCTTTTCGAACACCACATTCAAGTGGTCTTCTTCGTTTCAAGCAGTAACGGTGGTGAGAATTGCTTTTCCAAAAGTGCCATTGTGTCTCATTTACGTCTAAACAGTGGATTTGGATGAAACATACCGTAACTCGGAATGGTCTGCAACTACAGAAAAAGACACATTTATGATTCTATATGAATTTGATGCTTTTTCTTGAAGGTCTACTTCTTTTTATCGCCTGAAAGAATATTCTCAGACAGAGCCAGCTACTGTAAATAAATAATTATTAGCAATCAAAGAGCATATAAAACCACCTTTGTTCAGTAATGTGAAAAAATCTAAAATGCACAGTGACAATAAGACACATTCAAGGACCCCTACTGCTTTCCCCTGTGTGCTACGTACAATGGACATGTTCATGCAAAAATTCAAGTGGGTGTACTGTATCATTGAAATATTTGCAAGATTGTATGCATATCAAAGCTGATAAACGCACATAAACGCATCATACATCACTGACCATGAAATTATTTTACAATAACAGCAATAAAATAGAAACTCTAAAGGAAAAGAAAATGTTTTTTTTAATCACTGCATTAGAGGGGGAAATCTGAAGGAAGAAAGGAGTGAAGAAAAAAAAAAACATTATTTCACACTGTTATCTATTTGAATATATTTTAAAATGTAATTTATTCCTGTGATGGCAAAGCTGAATTTTCAGCAGCCATTACTCCAGTCTTCAGTGTCACATGATCCTTCAGAAATCATTTTAATACACTGATTTGGTGCACAAGAAATTATTTCTTATTATCATCAATGTTGAAAACGGTTATGCTGCTTAATATTTTTGTGGAAACTGTGATCCCCTAGATTCTTTGAAGTACAGAAAGAAGAAAGGAAGGAAGGAAGGAAGGAAGGAAGGAAGGAAGGAAAAAGGCATGATTTTACAACTGCATTAACAAGGGGAAATCTATGGGAAGGCATGAAAAATACAGTTTTCACAATAACTGAATGAAATGGGGAACACTGGATAAAAGAAAGAAAGAACAGAAGGATGGAGGGAAGGAAGAAAAAAGGAAGATAAAACATTAGTTTACAATAAATGCAGAAAAAGGGGGAAAATGATGGAAAGAAGGTAAGAAGGAAAGTAGGATCACCAGCTGGAAGTGCTTCATTTGGAGAGTGAAAGAGTGAACAGGTGATGGTAGTTAACCCTGCTGCGTTCCTCCACTACTGACTACAATGACAGGAAGCCATCAGTTTGAGTTGATGTACATCGTTATGCACTTCCTTTGTTCGTCTTTAGCTGAGGGCACAGCCTGCGGAGGTGTACATGAAGACAAGACAAGATGAATCCAACACAGTTCAATGGTTCCAGATAAAAGTATGTAAGTATGATGACTTAATGGGCATACAGTATCTGGTGTAGTCTGAGAAACGGCTCTTGATGTGAAATATAATGACATCCATCATATTAAATGAAAAGGTTTGCACAGATCTCATTATGAAACTATATCTATCAATATATCTATCTATCTCTATGCACAGAAGAATATTGGAGTATGATGTTTAACAAAATATGAAGTAAATATCACAAATATCAATTCTTACACAAAGCAAACACATTCATGCTTTGGATTCTCAAAATTGTTCGTAGTCCATCTCAGGAGAAATAAACAGACAACTCCAATTCAAGGGCTTCATTATGTCATAGAAGGAACTGGTGCAAATAGACGCACATCAAATGCACAGACAGCCTGCAAACCAGTGCAATGAATGCCAACATTTACATGCATCCAGTAAGAGGTTATTGAAAATGCATGAGGTTATTTACTTATACAGAGCTGTCTGAATGTATTCATTACCAGACTTGTCATTTGCACAAATCTTGGAATTCCATGCTGAATGACGCAGGTTGGACATTTGACGAGTATCTGTGTTTTTTGTAATAGCCAATGATGATGAGTTCCAGTATCAGCCCCAGCATGTAACAGAGACAATAATGTGTTTAAGCATGCGTTCATACAGTGGAGGGATTCCGCAGCAGCTGTCAGAATGTGTAGCTAAGCTTGAAAAACGCCGTTCATTATCTACATCGCACAATGAGCCATTTCATATTCTTGGCCTCTTGCTCTTTGACCAGCATCGTCACAAAGGCCTGAACGGCAGCAAAAGGAAAGCACTCCAGTAAAGTAATTGTGCTTTACACCCACAGAGCAAAGATAAAGAGACCATGGAGGAAACGGCAGACATTGATATTAAATTTCACATAATGAAGATTTTGCTCCAAGACAAACAACTAAAAAATGTCAGAGAGCTAGATTTTGTTTTTCATCAGGTATCTGTTTCTCAGACTGTACAAATACAACAAAGAACCGTTCTTTGAATGCTATATGGGAACATGCAAATATGCATGTGTACTACCACTGGGAAAAAAAAGTGGAAACAATTTTCACTCAGAAATTGCTAGTAAATTTCACAAAGAAACAACAACACATAATAGTATTTTTTATTTGTAAAATGTAGTCCAATAATCCTATAAATATTAAAGATAATTTTTCAAAGTTGTAAATAAAGTGTATGCACTGAAAGTATTTACTTCGAGAAAAAGTGAAAAATCTAAAATCGCCCAATGCACACAAAGTTTTATTAATATAAACAATATTTTTAACGTTAAAAAAGTCAAAAGAGAACCACCATAAATTCCTCCTCCTCTGTAACGCAGGGGGTTGTGGGTAATATTAGCCAATATATGGGTAATATTGGCCAAAACAGATGCATACATTAAAGTCATGATGTAACTGAAGTAGTGACAGATCTTTTCTTCTGCATTGTGACATATATTCATGTGAACGAGATTATCGTTGTTGGTTCGACTTCGATCCATCGGATATTGATTGGTCAGAAGCAAATCAACAACAGAAAAAAGGGGCGGAGTTTAAGCGGAGAAACTGATAGGAGAAGTCTGGCATACGATTGAGTTATATTTTACCTAAGAATTATAAGATCAAAAACTGAAAAAAGAAAGAAGCATGAATGAATTGTTCACAATAAGATCAATAAGACATTTAAAAAACAGGTTTCCGTTTCATGTCAACTTGACTCTAAATTTCACATACTATGTAGTCTGAACAGTATGCAAATTAGGAAGCAGCCATTGACTTCATGCCATGAGTTACTTCAGAAATTGAATATTAAAGACTTTTCACACCCATATTTGAAAGCCTCATTAATACAGTCCAGTGAAGAAGAGCTTCTTGTTTCCCACCCAGAGGTTTTCAAGGAACCAAGTGGCGAACGTTAATTTCTTTAGTATGGATGGCTCTAGGGGTGGGAGGAGGAGAGCAACTGAATAAAATTCATCAAGATACAGCGGTGTTAATGATGATAATCTATTTTAATATTCGTTTGCATATAAATGAGGCTGGTGAAAGAGCTGTTGCCCGAGGGCCAGAAAGATGATCGAGACTGATACGGGAATAGACCCAGCAGTGAACTCAAATGTCAACTGAGCGGGGTGGAAGCTGCCAGCATGCGGAGAAGGCCCACTGTGAGAGCTGCCACAATGGCTTTACTAATAAATATGGAAAATATGAACTAGTTAGGGTACAGTAGGAACTCTAGAGATGCATGGAAATTCAATCCAAATGTCATATATCCTTCAGGTCCTACCGCACGACCACTGAAGCAATATTAAAAATAGATCCTTGACACAAAATCTACTCTATGTGATGATACATAAATGACACAAATGCATGAAATGATTCAACCGTCCCTGGGAGAGTGCCCTCTATAGTTAGGAGGTTAAAAAAAAGTAGCCATAAGTTGACTTCAGTGGAGAAGACCTCTAATTGGCTGACCTTAAACTGTCATCTTTATTTTCAGGCTTCATAATTGCTTGATGCTTTGTTTATTTCACTTCTCACTGGGTGTGTTTGTGGAAAGTGCCAGTTCTCATTTAAGGGATTCTGTCAGAGAACTGCTGGTAAATAGCAACATTACCAAGTTTCAGTGACTGACAGTTTCTTCACGTTTGTGTCAGTTACTTAAAAGCCCAAAAGCTCTGCTGCCACAAAGAGCTGGAATCCGCTCATGGAGTTTAATAGGAAATATTACAGGTCAGAGAAACCTGTTTCGAGGGCTTTAGAGACCATAAAGTCACGTTGTAACAAACACCAGGCCCTGGCGAGCTTCACCCCTTCATCCGCTTTTTGAAAAGCACAAAGATGTTTCATAATGGCAGAGTCAAAAGTCCATCACAAAAGTTATCTGGAGAACTGATACGCTCAATAACTCCCTCAAACCCCAGTCTGATATTTTGTTACCTAATACAATAACACTCATACATTTTTAAGTGTGGCTTAAGTGTTCAAATATATTTTGGGGCCACTGTATTTGTGCTCATGTTCCCTGTGTGCAGAGAAAGAAATATTTGGCAATGTCTTAAAATAAACTATTGATTTTGAAAACGCGAGGCCAATCTCAGGGGCCGGTGTAAAAATGAGATACAAATACAAGACATCCACACCGTCTGTGCTTTTGCCTTCATCTAAAGCATTAGATTCCCAATCACAGGGCCAGTAACAGCATTTCCTGTGCTTATGTAAAATAAAGCTGTGTTTTTGTGAATTATGTGCAAATATGCGTCTGCTGATTAACAGGCTGTGGAGTAGGTGTGGAGATAAAATATTTAGTTAATAATAACACACACCACAGCAGTGCTGACTGACTCATCTGCCACATACATCACAGGGATTTTATCACTAAATAAATAACAAATTTCTCACTTTGGTTGGTCAACAATAATAAAACAGATTTTCACTGCTTGATGGGTGTGTTATTAGTCCTAATCAAATGGAGTCTACTAAAACAAACAACCTTACAGACAAGAATTTCTCAGAAACTGAACAGTAATGCTTCTATAGTGTGAATGTCATATTTTTTCATGCAAGTTATATAAATTTAAACAATTTTTTTTTAGCAACAAACAACTTAGCTGTAATGTGATAAAAATTAGAATGATACAATACAACTGTATGGAAGTTATACACTTTTACTAAAACAGTATAATACTTCTATAATTATACATATGGTTGGTTAATTTTTGAAATACTACTGGGAAGTTGATATGTCCTGCAATGTAACATTCTTTTCTCATGAAAAAAACAGAATTTTGTTGTTTAAAGGAATCTTTTACATTTATCAGCTTTTAATTATACATTATATAATATATTTTATTTTATTATGATTATTCAGCTTTTTATTTACTTTTTGAAAGATTTTTTTTTTATTCAGCAAGGATGCATTAAATTTTTCAGAATTTATAAGCGAGAATCTACATTTATAATGTTTAAAAAGATTTCTATTTTTAATTAAATGCTGTTTGAACTTGTTATTCATCAAATAAAAAACTGATTACGTAGTATCTATAAAAAATATTAAATAAATGCAGGCAAGAGACTTCTTTCAAAAACATTTCAAAAATTTACAGACACCAAACTTTCGAAAAGTTATGTGTATAAACACAACTAAATCTGAGCCTAAAATATTGACGCAGCCTAAAATAAAATTCATAAATTTCTTAAAAAAAAATTCAAATTTCTACATTTTTAAAAGCTTTTAGCAAAAGACTTCAACTATTTCATCAATTATTATATCCAATGAAACTAACTGATAACACAGGCAATCACTTGAGCTGCATACAACGGTCATGATCAACGACACAACAACATGTGCAGTTCTTCTGGATTCACCCATAGAGCATCATTTGGGTCAAGATGTTGAGTGTAGTGGGGCAAAAGATGTGAATATTCATCAGACTCTGCCATACTTATGTAAATCTCCTGCGAAAGGCAGGCATGTTCAACAGCCAGGGTATTACTAAGGTCACGTTGCCACAATCCCACATGCTCTCTGATGACAGGCACCCTCTGGGGAAGAACATGTGCTGATGGAGATGGCCTGTTCCATTCAGCAGAGATGGGGGGCAAACCATCTTCCCACACAGACACCCATAAAGCACCTCTTATATAGAATCTCAACTGTTTCTTCTAGACTGAAAGAGATAAAACTGGAGAGCAAATGGAGACTGTTTTTCTCCTGAGAAATCTCCTCAAATGTGTCAATCTCAACATCTGAAATGTGCTCAGATATGCCAAGATCTGAACTCAAACATTTCTCATCAAATTCTTCCAAGTCCACATTATCCATATTTATTTTAAAGCTCTATCCATGCACTTACTGTATGTCAAGACTTGTCTCATTTGTGTCTATTTTTATTTTAAAATTAGTAAAGACAGCTAGATATGGCATAAGATCGATCTTTCACTTGTTTAATGCTAATCTTATTTCTTCAAACGCATAAATTCAGCCGTACTTCATGATGGGAATATGAATGATGAGTCACCCTGTTCTTCCAGATACTCACATAAATGAATGACAGGCTGAGTTAGAGGTCTTGGTTTTGTATCATGTCTTTGTTGTGGCATCTGGGTGTCAATTGAGCAGCAAGTCCCTTCTGTTAGGAAAGCATTTCAGAAGAAAAAGACGCTACTGTGCAGCGCATCGCTTTGATCACGAGAACAAAACAGGCCACGAACTGAGCAGAAGGTTAGGAAACAGTTTTTAACCAAATATGCCAAACTATACCCATCCTAAATTGTAGTTTCAAGAGGGATCTGGCAAACCTTTCTGCATTTGTAAGAACTGTTGCCCCTAAATATGTATTTGAAGATCCCAAGCAATGACTTCCCTCCTATTGAAACAAGATGTTGTAAGCCATTAGCATTGTGAATACATCACACCCATGAACTATAATTTGCTACTTTTCATATTTATTTTGAAATAATATTTATTTATGCCTGCTTGCATGGCATATAATAAATATTATGATATAATATTTATCATATGTCATGCGAGCAGGATTTTTGTCAATGTTTTTCTTCTAGAAGAGAAAGCACACTTCAGGTGTGTGCATCTGCTTAAAGTTAATTAGAACTTTTAGGCATATACACAACACTAAGAAAATTTTGGTGCAGAAACAATTTTCATTCAGAAAGTGCTAGTAAATTTTGCAACAGAAATTACAAAGTAACAGCAAGTAACACACTGAATTAAACATGAAATTTCACAACTATATGCAACTTTGAAAAATATTTTTTCTTGAACTGTTCAAAAGTTTGCGGTCTGTAAGATTTTTCTATGTTTGAAAGAAGTGTCTTATGTTCACCAAAGCTGCATTTATTTGATCAAAAAATATTCCTGTAATGCAAAGCTGAATTTTCAGCCGCTATTTCTCCAGTCTTCAGTGTCACATGATCATTCAGAAATCATTTTAATTTAGTGGTCAAGAAACATTTCTCAATATTATCAGCCTTGAAAATAGTTGTGCTGCTTAATATTTTTGCGGAAACTGATGGAAACTTTTCCCCCAGGTTTTTTTTGATGAACAAAATTTAAAAGAACATTATTCATTTAAAATGATTTTGTACCATTATAAATGTATTTAATGTCACTTTTAATAAATTTAATGCATCCTTGCTGAATGGAAAATATTAATTTCTCCCCCACCCCCCAAAAAAACGTACTGATCCCAAACTTTTAAACAGTAATATACTTTAATATACAAATACAGTGTCAAAGTTAACAAACATGATTTTTTTGCTCCTTTTCCAATTCATGAGAAGAACGAGAAACCTCTGACACTAGCTTTGACTGCAAGTGACATAGACGGACATAGAAAGGTCAACACCTATCCGATATCAAAACAGAAAAATGTCCGTTGTCATAAAGGAGAGGAGATTATGGTGGCTCATCTCTGATCCCTGTGTACACCTGGGATTTAGGGGCACCTTTTCCGATGATTCCCTGACCTTTTCTAAGAGAGAATGAAAATAGCACAATGGATTAAGCAAAAAAAAGGGAGAAAAAAAAATCTAGTAAAGTGGCTGTCGACTTTAATTACGAAAAAAGCCCTGAAAATGGTTGCATTTTCCACAAAAGTGCTTTGGGACCCTGGGTCTGAAAATTGCGAAAAAGTAATATTGTACCCTGGGGCCCTGGCAAAGTATCGCTATTGTGTCTTGACTTTGGAAAAGTTAACAGCCTGTTCCTAGGTCAAATATATTCCTAGGTCCGGGCCGGAGGATCCTGCAGAGGCTGCTATCGAAACTTCCTGAGGCTTAATGATATCACTCCATTGGGAGAGGAATTGATCGTCTGCGTCGTCCACGAGTCCACGGGAGAGAGTCGCTGATTGCTTGATTCATCAATCATCTGACCCTGTCATCGATCAGATGGAACATTAAGGCAGCCAGCCGATCCACAATTTTGTCCCTTAAACACCATAAAGAAGGCAAAATAATGTGGCTTGAACAGTATCATTCAACAAACAACACCATGTTTTTGTAGGAAAACACATTGACCGGTTGTTATCTGTAGTCTGCACAAACAACACAAGACTATCAGTACACTTGAAATTCCCTCCAAATTCAATCAAAAAAAGTGGATAGAAAATAAGATGAAGAAATACAGTATTCCTTCCCTCACCTCCCAAGTAATTTCCTTCAGGTGATGTTAGAGGAGAGGAGCCATATATCCTTCTCATTTCGCTGAGGTACAAGGTGGTAGGAAAGAGAGCCGTGAACTTAGCCAAGAGTAAAGTGATGCCGCTCACAAATAGGACTCTAGAGTCTCGGCTTTGGTTGCATTTTAATTACAGCTGTGCGGCATTTTAAACTTGCCAATCATTGTTCAAATGCTAATTGTTGTGTAATTCCACCCAGTCATTGTGCATGCTAACATATTCCATTTCCCTTGTGGTTGCAGTTAAGTACTGTTCATGAGATGATTATCTTACATTAACTAATCACTTCGTTAGAGCCCTTGACCTTTACCAATATAATTAAATTTTAACACTTATGGTGCCATAACTACAGCTATGGTGGATATTTTGAGCTCTGCTATCAGTTGAGAAATTAGTAAGGATGCATTAAAGTGACCAAAAGTGACAGTAAAGACTTGCTGTTCTTTTGAACTGTTTTCAACATCAATAATAATCAAACACGTTTCTTGAGCAGCAAATCAGCATATTAGAATTATTTCTGATACATCATGTGATGCTGAAGACTGGAGTAACGGCTGCTGAAAATTCAGCTTTACTACCACAGGAATAAATTACATTTTAAAATATATCAAAATAGAAAACAGGTATTTTAAATTGTAATGATATTTCTCAATATTACTGTTTCTACTGTATTTTTGACCAAATAAATGCAGCCTTGGTAAGCATAAGAGACTCCAAACTCCAAAAAATCCAAGTAAGTATGGGTCTTTCTTTGGGATTTCAGGGTTATCCTGACGTGTAGCTTAGCGCCACTTGTGCAACTGGCATTGGGATGAGTGGGATTGCTAACAGATCTAGCACAACGATGTATCCTCGCTTGGGAAAAATACAGTTTGAGATGGTTTTCTGGTCTTAGCTTAGTTTATGGTCATCTAGCTTGCCCAAAACTCCTCTAAAACCAGCAAACCAGATCAGACTCTGAGGCCAAGTAAGACCAGCAAACCATCTTGAGTATTACCATCACTGCGCCATGGTACCACCACAGTACCATTAAGGGTACCTACTATCAACAACATGGAAAAAACGATACAGTCAGTCAAAGAAGACTCATATTTATGCACCAAATAAGACTAGTATTACCAGCTGCTGTGGAAAGCAAAGCATGTATCCATGCTTTCTCCTGTTGAGCCAGCAATGCACAAAGATCAGAACAGAGTTATTGCTACTGTGATTTCTACCTCCACGTGTCACAGTGTCAGCTACTTCAGCCCACCATGATGAGCTGATTGCTGAATGTGAGCACAGCGCATTACTTTATGAGATTAAATGCATTGCACAGGTCTCTGGCTCCTGCTCGCTCTCTTCTATCCAACCCCTAATCATCTAAAAAGCTTTTGCTTTGCTATCTCAAAAACCCCTGCCTGAGAAAATATGCTACTATTTCTATACACAAAGCCTCAGTGGCATTAAATGTAAAAACGTAATACGATCTGAAACAACTAAATCATAACATCAGCTGCCGTTTCCACCGTTCTTTCATCTGCCTGAATGGGCGAAACTATCAGCTAATGAAGCTAACAGATTTGATTGGAATCAATAATCTCAGGCAGTGGCGTAATGTTCTAATAAGCCACTTGAGGGGGAAATGGCAGTGCTCAAATTGATTTCAGTCCTTAATTCTCTCACGCAGAGCTTCAAACCGAGAGCCAACTGAGGACAATTTGAAAATGAGACAGGCTCCGAGATATGCCGGACTTGCTGTTTATGTCAGTACAGAAAACCAATACTCCAACTGCTTGAAAACATTCTCTGGTTTCACTGCACAATC
>JAFVLL020041702.1:0-10983 GCA_021397915.2 Tor tambroides | reverse complement strand
TATATGATAGATATGTAGATATGTATATATATATGTCTATAATATATATAGCTGTGTATATATATATATGGTGAAGTATTTACAGCTCTCACCACTCTTCTCATCAGCTCAGCGCTGTGGGGTTTCCTCACTCAGCACTGGTATTGTAGGGGGTGAGGATGCAGCTGTAGGGAACTGGCCTTGGCAGGTCAGTCTACAAGTTTTTGGCTATCACATCTGTGGAGGATCCCTCATTAGCCGTGAATGGGTGCTCACTGCAGCTCACTGTGTTTACTACCTGTAAGAACATAAAATAGATGTATAAATCAAATAATGTGTGATTTAATGTGAAGATACAGTCTAGTTATTCTCAGAGCTATCTTACTTGCTTCCTTGTTCAGATCCTCAGCCAGTTACTGGACTGTTTATCTGGGAAGACAGAGCCAAAATATTTCAGTCTCTAACCCACATGAGGTGAGTCGAAAAGTCCAATCCATTATTAAACATCCAGACTATAACCCCTCACAGTTCACCAATGACATTGCCTTGCTGAGACTGAGAGAGCCAGTCAACTTTACCAGCTACATCAGCCCGATCTGCCTCGCTGCTAATGACAGTGTCTTTCACAACGGCACAACCTGCTGGTCCACTGGATGGGGAGAAACTGGCTTTGTAGGTAATGATCATCGATTTGATGCACTGAACTACATGTAATCTGGATTATGTGACCAGTACTTGTGATTTTAATACATTGCATTGTAAACCTGTTGTATATTAGTAAAGTGGGACAGTATTGGCAATTTCTTTCTTTTCTTTTTTTATTTTCACTTTTGGCAATTTATCCAATTGACTGATGGTAAGAGACCATGTCAAAAGCAAATGATTAAGGAATACTGTGCTAAATACTGTGCTAAAAATGTTTTGATTAAATTGTATCCATTTCCATAATGTGCAATACATGAGCAAAATGTATACTTTCAGGAAATGAGCGTTGTGACATGCTTGATATATATATATTTTTCACAAACTGTGATCTCTGTCATCCATGAAATTAAAAATTCATTCAGCCTTTTTAAATGCTAAGTGTTCATGTTTAATTTTTATTGTAAGTTTATCATACAGTGATCTATATTTTCATCACAATGTCACAAAAGCCTGTTTTCTTGATTTAAAATGTAGGCACTCAGTCCAATTTTGGAACTCTGCAGGAAGTGAAGATGAAAGTAGTAGGGAATAAGGAATGTAACTGCAGGTTTCAAGACTCCCCATTTTGGGACATAACAATCACTTCAACAATGATCTGTGCTGGAGGAGAGACTGACGAAGGAACATGTTTTGTATGTTATAACAGTTTATGACTTAACATTGTTAAATTCTTGATTCTGAACAAGTACCATATAGAGGTTCTTGTTAACATGCACAACTACTAAAGTAGTTCCAGGATGACTATATTGTATCTTATTATGACTTTGTTCAGTAGCACATGTACATGTAGTTACCATGATATATATAGTAAGTCAAAGCTTTGTTTAGACAACCCCTGTTCTATATTGCTTATGTGGTGTCAAATTAATATTTTAATATGACCTTAGATCCCTCTCTTTCATTTTTAGAGAGATTCTGGTGGTCCATTACAGTGTAAGCAGGGTTCTGTATGGATCTTAGCTGGTGTCACTAATCTTGGGATTCCTTGTGGTTCTGGAATTGCACCTGACAACTATGCTAGAGTATCCAAATTCCAAAAATGGATTACGGAGAATGTTAATGCATCAGATATTGGATTTGTGACTTTTACATCTGATGGTGAAGATAAGGACAGCAGCTTTCTCTGCAATGGAGATATAGGTATGCATAAAAATGGGTAACATACATGAATGGGTATGTAAGTGAATGTAATAGCTAACATGAAATAACAATGAACAATACTTTTAAAGCATTTATTAAACCTTGACAATTTCCCAAACACCTCATATAGTGTAGTTTCCACTGACCTCACATATAGACTTTTGATTATTAGCGTTATTATTGTTTTAGAGTAGAGTGGTTAAACCTGTACACTCCAACTCCTGGAAACTGGGTAATAGCCAGTAAAGAGAAATTTGCAATTTCAGCCAGTTCATAAAATGTTTGAGTGCAGTATGCATCAGACAGCCTGTAGACAGTCTATAGGCATCCTGTCAGAAGCTGAGACAAAGTGACATTTAACATCATGTGACAATACATTTGCTAGATAATAATCATTGAATTATGTTGTAGATCATTGAGGTTATGAAGTGTGTATGTATTTTTTTTCAGGGATTTTCTACCCTTTTGGAAATGGAGACAAAAAGAATCCCACTGAAGATGATGGAAGCACTGCAGTAATATTATTGAAAAAGCCCTTTGTATATTTTGGACATGTTTATGAACAGATTTATGTAAGAACAATGTCTTCATAAATTCTGTGTTGTATGTGTGTACACTGCATTCAGAAAGTACTCAGAATTCACCCCATACCCCACAGTGACAAAGCGGAAAAATGCTACAACTTTGCAAATTTATTAAAAACAACAAACTGAAATATTACATTGACATAAGTAGTCAAAATCTTAATTGAATCACTTTGGGCAGCGGTTACAGCTTTTTGGGTAATTATGCAACAAGCCTTGCACACCTGGAGTTGGGGATTGTCTGCAATTCTTTTCTGCAGATTTATGTGAAAAACAATTAATGCATTATTTATATGCATATACATACATTTTATATTGAATTGATATTTAAATTTGTACATTTCCTTATCTCAATGACATGACAATAATATTCATTTTTTTCAGCTTTAACACAAATTACATTGACATTACTCAAGCTTAACCATTTAATCCTTCCCATTCTTACATGATCTTTTTTGGAATTTTATTATTATTATTTTTTAATGCTAGCCTATATATTTGTTTGTAGTTCTTTTTAATTATATAATTTAGAAAAAAAAAGCATTTTAAACTGCACAAGTCCCAAACAGAGTTGCAAAATTGCAAATCCTTATATAATATTGATGTAAAATAAAATAGATCATATAATGCGCATTTGCTGAAAGAAAATAAACTAGCCTTAAAAAGTTTCAGGCCCTATTTTGTACTGCCACAGCTCTTTTATAATCTTGTTTTACCTCTGCTTCAGGTTAATAACAACGGTCATTTGACATTTGATGGGCCTCTCTCACAGCCGAAACCCAGTTATTTACAGTCACAGCTCAACAGAGACATTATTGCTCCACTTTGGACAGACATGGACAACACTGTCAATGGAACAATCTCCTATCGTCAGGTCACCAGTGGTAAACTCTTACTAGCAGCTTCAAACAACATAAACCAGTATTTTCCCAACCTGAACTTCACTGCCTCATGGCTCTTCATTGCCACTTGGGATAAAGTACCGTACTATAACAACTTACAATCGGTAAGCTATGTCTTACAGTATGATACTGTACTTACACACATCTGGTAGTTTCTGGCAGTCTGGGAAAGTCTTTTTGATAGTTGGTCTGTGCATGACACAAATGCTCTGTTCATTCAGTGACCTGAGATGCAGGCACCCATGATTGAAGTTGACGGTTACACTTTCTCAAATGATTGACCAGCAGAGGTCATTGTAAATAAGAGCACCTCTGGCCCAACTCCCACATGAATTATATGAAAACGCCCTCTCTGCTGTGCTTGCTCTGCACCAGTGGACATGCCCTATGAGGCAAACAAAACAAACAAACAAACAAATAAATATTTTAAAAAATGCAGATTTTGCTAATTTCCAAGCTGCTCAGGTGAATTCACTGCACTGACCAACAGAATGCTGCTTGGTTTGAAACTGACTTCTGTGTAAGCTGTGCTTTACATTGCTACACTTAGATAATGGACTTTTTGCCAGCAAAATTGCACAGAAATTTCACCAATGTGATTGTAGGGTAAATTTGTGTACAAGACAGAGAAAAGATTTTTGAAATGTTAATAAAATTAAAAAGCACATAAAAGATAAACATGAATTGCTTTTTATTATGGCAATGCAGAATTATTAAAGATCATTCTGTTTCTATAACAGAGTTCATCTTTTCAAGTTGTTTTGGTTTCTGGTGGTTCTCTGTCTTTTGTCATGATGAACTATGGAAATATCTCCTCTACGAATCAACAGTTTCAGGTCAGAAAGAATGAGAATTGTATATCTGAACTCTGGCATTAAGTGCTAATATTAGAGAACTTGTAAATAACTTGTGATACAAAGCCTTCATGATTGATTTATTTTTATTTAGGCTGGCTATGGCACTATAAACTCAACAAATTACTTTTCAATCCCTGTGCTTGATGAAAATAAACTCTTCAACTCCAGTAACATCAATGTGCCGGGACGCTGGGCATTCCGTGTTGATGGTGGACCTGAGGAGGGTAATTATTTTGACTCTGTTTGATAGCTTGCAGTGACTTTTCAAAACAAGAACCACATCTAAATCAGACCAATTCAAACTTACAAAAGCAGTAGAAAATCTTCATGACAAACGTAATAAGTATGAATTTAAGTCACTGTAAACTGTTCGAATACCATGCATAATGCTCCGGTAATGGGGTAACTTCTGTTTACTCTGCTTCTGATTTATTCATGTTTGTATAGTTGCACAAACCAGTAGTGCACCAGAAGGGGAGGAGCTGACTGCCTATATAACTCAGTGCAGAGCACAGTTTCATCAGAATCTTTTGTCTGAAGTGACAGTCATCGATTCGCGTGCAGCCTTATGGCATGGCAACTTACGCAACGCTCTTTCCCTGTCTCAGGGAACCGGGAAGTAACTGGAGCATCGCTATCGAACGGTCTCTCTCGTTGTGTGTATGGGGAACGCATCCAATAGCGCTGTGCTATAAGCAAGAGCAGAACGAAGCCACTCTCTGAGGCCAGTCCCAGAGTGCCTGTATTGAGGGCCCCTGCAAACATGACCTAACAATGAGACCCAAGCCGTCTAGGCTGAGGGCTACATAACATAATCCACTCTACCAAAGGGTGATTGCGTATCTTAAGCAGACAGGTTCTGGGCCTGCAGGGCAGGGACGTCCAAGTTATAGAATCTGGCAAAGGTAGATGGCGATGATCAGGCAGCGGCCACACAAATCTCTCGAATAGAAATTCCACTGGACCACGTCCAGGAGGAGGCCATTCCACCACTATAAGTCATTGCAAGCCTCCTTGCTCCTCGTGTTGTCTGAGCGGATCAGGACATGGTGTCCCCGTAAGGCTGGTAGGAAGACAAACCACCATCATTTTGAGGCAGTTGATATGCAGACGTTGTTCCAGGTTTGACCAGGAGCCGAACGCCAGTTTGCCCTCGTACAGAGTGCCCCAAACCAGGTTGGAGGCATCTGTTGTGACCACCTTCTGTCTGGAGGTCAGTCCCAATTGGATGCCTGATTGAAACAGGCAAGAAGTTTTCCAAAGGGCCACAGCTCTGATGTAGTGGTGGGTTACCCTGACATAAAAACGGCCCAGGTGCCAGCCGACAAAATTGAAGGGGCTGCATATGAAGCAGGCCCAGAGGAGTCGCCTATGCGGCAGAGGCCATGAGGCCGAGCATCCTCTGGAAGGCTCTGAGGGAATGTGAAATCCCTATTTTGATTGATGCTGCCAATCACTGAATAGTCAGAGATCGCTCCGCTGTAATTCAAGCCTGCATTTGGGCTGAGTCGATAATCATCCCCTGAAAGACCACTCTCTGTCTGGGAGACAAACAGCTCTTGGCTAAATTGATTTTTGACCCAAGACGCTCCAGATAGCTGAGCAACAGCGACCTGTAAGCGATGAGTTCCCGTTTTGACCTGGTTAGTACCAGCCAGTCGCAGAGGTAACTGAAATGTGGATTCCCATCTGTCTCAGAGGGAAAAGATCCGTGTCTATGCATTTTTTGAAAGTGTATGGGGACAGGGACAGTCCGAATTGTAGTATTGTGTATTGATAGGCCACCCCCTCAAATGCAAATCTCAAGAATGGTCAGTGGTAGTGAGGCTACCCTTACCAAAAGTAATATACTTCAAGTTTGTTTTATTGAGTATACTTAAGTAAAGTTCAAGTATATTTTAAGTATACTTTATGTAGTAAGTATACAAATATCAGTGTACTAGTAGTATACTTGTAAGTGTACTATTTCAATACTCCTTGGGACTAAATTGGCCCACTTTTTAGTATATAAAAGTATACTTTAAGTATAACAGTAGTAAAGTTTGAGCACACAACTAGTTTACATATATGTTTTTAGTTTGTACTGCAACTATACTAAAAGTGAACTTATAGGTATACTGATAGTTTACTAATTAAATAGTTGTAGCATTTTTAGTACACTTTGAAGTATAGTCTCAGTAAACTACTAGTTTAGTAGTTTTATACTGCAAGTATACTCGTAAGTTTTCTTTAAGTTAACTTTACATCATACTTTAAAGGTCCCATATTGTCAAAACTAAAATTTCTTGGCTTTTTTTCATGATAACTGAGGTCTAGGGGCTATGTAACTACCATATAAGTTTCAAAACAGTCAATTCCCAGTAAAATGCACACAGCCAGCATAAAGTAGCTGTGGCTTTTCACGAGCCGTTGTGACTTCCGTAAAAATGTGACATCCGAACTACTCAGTCACCGCCTTCAGTCACCACCCCGAGCACCGTCCACCATCTTTTGCCAAACCCCCTGACAACATCGTGTCAAAAACTTGTTAAATCCATGAAATAAAAGAGATGGAAAACGAAAAGTTGGGGGCCCACATATTTAATGGCTGGTACACCACAACGCGCTCCTCTCATACATGAGAGATTAACTCTTTCTTGGCATTACAAATAAAAGTAAAGACAAAATAATAACAAGAAGGCAGAGCAAACTTATCATCCATGGTGGTTCTCATCACGCAGTCACGTAGTCCTTCTACGTCACACACTGCACAACGTGATGCATGCAAATACATAGTTTTGGCCTTTACAGATTCCCCTCTGGCAAGAAAAAGGCTGTCCCCAGCTGTACACAACATAAGGACAACATTTAAATTCAGCCCCATACATGGAAACTTGGAAATCCATCAACCCAAATCATGTTTCACATACAGAAGGCAATAACTGGCATACATGTCAGTACAAATTACACATTTATACAGTATGCTCTTCAAAGACACATCACATAAAAAACAAAAGCTTGTGTAACCAAACCATATGTGTAAAACAATTTTCTTTTTTTCTTTTTTTCACACAACACATGAAAACATAAGAATTAGAACAAGGAAGGAAAAGCTTACTACTAACATGTAAACACATAAGAAATTTAACCCATCAACCACATTACTACTTTAGATCCAATCTGTCAGTATGATACTCATTAGTCCATTTCTTTTCTGATCACCCTGAGGTGATTCTAGGGGCCAGTCTAGGTCTGTGACTGTAGCGATGACCTTCAAAATCAACGTCAAAGTCAGGAAGTTGTGTATGTCGAGAAGATTTGTCAACGTCAGTTTCAGCATCGCAAGTACAACTACTCACGTCATGCTTGGTCACGTCATGTGCATTGTCAGTGAAATAGTCAAAATAAACATCAGCCTCATTAGGCAGAGAAAAGCATGTGTCTTGAGGTTGGTCCTCACTCATCTGTGTCACCAGCAGACTGTCCTCCAGGTCCTCATTGGGTGTTTCAGACTCATCCTGAGGTCCACTTGGTGTATGGCTGATGCATGCATTCCAAGTGTGGAAAGGCTACATATTCACCACATGATAAACACCAGCATCCTGTCCTGTGTCCAACTTTGCAAGCCTGTAGTTCACATCAGACAAAACTTGAGTGACACGGTATGGACCAGAGTACAAGGGTGCCAGTTTTGCTGTAAAATTGACCAGAGAATCTGATTTAGGGTGGGTTTTCATTCTGACAAGGTCACCAATGACATAAAAAACAGAGCGACGTCTTTTGTCATAGTGCTGCTTCTGTTTGTTGTGACTGGTTTCCAGGGCTGCCCTTGCATGGGCATGTGCCTCTTGCAATGTAAATCTTAAGCTCTCGGCATATGGGATTTCAGGTTCCTCCATTCCGGCTGAGTCATCTGTTCCAATGAACTCCCTCCCATACAACATCATGGCCGGGGTTTGGCCCGTACTCTCAAGAGGTGCTGTTCGTAGTGCAAAGTAAATTTGTGGGATATATCCGTCCCAGGTGGTGTGTTTACCATCCACATATGCTCGAATTGCTGTCTTGAGAGTCCGGTTCACACTCTCTGTGGCATTCGTCTGTGGGTGATATGCCGTTGTGAGGCGATGTTCTGTTCCCAGGAGTGCGAGCACCCGTTCGAATAGGTCGCTCACGAAAGGGGAACCTCTGTCTTAAATTAGATAAGTAGGGGACCCGTGATGGGAAAACATTTCACTTAGCAGTTTTCTTGCTGCCACTTGAGCCGTAGCTTCTCTTACTGCCACGATCTCGACCCACTTTGAAAAATAATTGACAAAAACCAAGATGTAAGCATTGCCACTAGGAGTACGTGGCAAAGGGCCAACGAAATCCACCCCAACATACTCCCAGGGTTTCTGGGGACGAATTGGGACCATTAGACCGGCAGGTTTTCTCTGATTTGGTTTTGTTAGATGACAAACTGTGCAAGAGGTTACATATTTCTTCACCTCAGATGCCATTTTAGGCCAGAAAAACCTGAGTTTCAGTCGGGCCAAGGTCTTGGTTTTCCCTAGGTGACCTGCAGTTGGGTGATCGTAGTAATACCTCAGCAAGGTACCTCTGAGAGATGTAGGAGCATACAGCTTTAAACATTTCAAAGGGTGGATGCCACAAGCAGTTTTGGGATCATTAAAGTACAACAGGCCATCATGAATGAAATATTGAGAGCAATCATCCTACCTGGCTACCCTTTTGAAGTGCTGCCTCCATTTCACGGAGGAGATCACCTGTGATCGGATCATCATGTTGCAATTGTCTAACATGAGATCGATCCGTAAGAGTTACTGAAGATAATGTATGGAGATCGAGACCACCAATCACAGCGTAGTCAGGAAGGAGGTCCATTGGTGGCACATCATCTTGTAGAGGATTCCTCGACAGAGCATCAGGCACTTTGTTTCGAGATCCAGGCTTGTGTACAACATCTAAATTGAAGTCCTGAAGGCGGAGAGACCAACGAGCAAGGCGGCCGGTGGGGTTGGGACGGGACATCAACCACTTGAGCCCACTGTGGTCAGTGAAGATTGTGACATGGAGACCCTTGATGTAGGGCCTAAAGTGCTCAAGGGCCCAAATGACGGGCAAACACTCTTTCTCGGGCGTGGAATAAGGTTTCTCTGATTTATGCAGTGCCCGACTAGTGTATGCCACAGCACCTTCTCTGCCAGGCAGATCTCTTTCCATCAGCGCAGCTCCTAGTCCCGCGTCACAGGCATCAGCATGAATAAAGAAAGGTTGAGTAAAGTCAGGAAAACTTAGCACAGGTGCCGAAGCTAATTTTTGTTGGCAGGCACTGTCCCACACAAAAGGAGTATCATTTTTAGTGAGCGCAAACAGTGGTTCAGCGTGGCGGGCGTAGTCCCATATAAAGCGACAGTAATAGCCTGATAGGCCCAAAAACTACCTCACTTGCTTCACATTGACAAGGTTTTTAAAGTACATAACAGCCTTCACGTTGTCCTGGTCCGGCAGGACGCCACTTGGACAGACACAGTACCCCAAGAAGGTGAGCTCTCTGCGACAGAACTGGCATTTGGCCAGTTTAATGGTCAACCCGGCAGACTTCAGCCGTGCAAGGACTTCCCTGAGGTCATCGAGATGTTGCCTGAAAGTGGGAAAAGCCACAACAACGTCGTCCAATTAGACTGCACAGCACCTATAAATAAGACCAGCCAGGATACTATTCATTAGGCTTTGAAAGGTCGCTGGTGCATTGCACAGGCCAAATGGAAGCACACGACACTGAAAAAACCCACAATGTGAAACAAAAGCAGTCTTAGATTTTGAGTCTTCTGCCATGGAGACCTGCCATTATCCCCGAGCAAGGTCGATTGTGGTCAAAAATTTCCCTCTGGAAAGGAAGTCAAGGGACTCATTGACTCTTGGTAATGGGTAAGAGTCCTTCACGGTGAGCTGGTTCAACCCACGATAGTCCACACAAAATCGTGGTTCACCACAAGGTTTCTGAACAATCACAACAGGAGCGGCCCAGGGGCCTGTTGCTGGTTCAATGATGCCGTCATTCAACATTTTTCCTATTTGCTCCTCAATCAAATGCTTTTTGGCTGGGGAGGCTCAATAAGGGGGAAGGTGGACTGGCTTGGCATTCCCTGTGTCTATGGAGTGCTCAATTTGTGATGTGCGACCCAGGTGACGGTCGAAGATGTCAGAAAAACCTTCAAGTAGCCCTGACAGTTGTTCCTTCTCAGCATTACTCAGACATGCTTCCTCATCCTTTTCTCAAAGTGCGGAAGATGGGACTTCCATAAATAACAAACTGCTTTCCAACTCCTCCACTTCCCTGCCTTCCATCTCCTCTATTAATAAAGGATCGTTGCCTATGACAACAGTGAATGGTGATGGAGGCACGCAACATGAAGTCCATCCCCAAGACCAAGGCTGAGGGAAAGCGTGGGACAATGGCAAATCTGTGATAAAAATGCTGTCCCATGAAGCCAAAAGCCAACCATGTCAGCCCTAAGGGTTGACATGCCCCACCATCTGCTAATTGGATTGGGGGAGCAGACCATGGTTTAATGTTAACCTTCAGTTTGGCTTGCACAGTAGAAAGTGATGCGCCAGTGTCAAGTGTAGCATCTAACACCTGGCCATGTAGGTTAATCTTAACTCTAAATGGAGTGTTCCAAAAAGAAGGTGATGTGGGATTTTCCACATGACAAAGGACAGGTTGTTCTGGAACAGCAGCATCAGTCGGTTGAGGAGAAATTATCTTCTGGAGGGAGGATTGCCTCTGCGTATCATCCTGAGTTTTCAGTTTTCTGAATTCACTAAGCATGT
>JAFVLL020041701.1:0-18720 GCA_021397915.2 Tor tambroides | reverse complement strand
TAATGCTTTAATTCTGCTCATCAACTAAGTAAATTGTGCAACAAAACCTGCCAGGCTCATTATTACTCAAACAAACTGTAACAGCTGCATGCCTGTGTGTGCGTGTGCTTGTGTGGGTTTTCCTGTCGACATAGTCTTAATGAGCCAGTATAGTAATTATCAGTCATTCTGTCTGCACGTAATTAATGAAAGCACAGTATTAATACGTTTACAACACAGTTTGTGCTGTTTTGTCAGTGTGTCTCCACAAAATGTTGGTCAGTCATTTTAAAATGATTCTCTTCTTGTCAGTGTTGCAGTAGCTTTTACATTAACTGTACCGATGGAGATTCAGTCTGTACCATTCAGTCCATTTTACAAAGAAACATGGCAAATTGTATTCAGCTTATTATCATCAATAGTTTATTATCGTTCTGACCATCGTTCCAGCATGATCTCATGAATGTTTGTATGTGGTGTGGTTGTACCACACATATATTTCATTGTTTGCATAGACACTGAAACGTACAATAGCCTATTGACGTATTGATGCATCTAGAATGTCAGTTATTTAAATACAATTTGAACAACTTTACAGATATACAAATAGCATTAACATTTTGATTTTATTGTATTTAGTCCTTATATCAATGGCATTGTTTTCAATCGCATTTAGTAAACGCAGCTGAAATGGTAACATTTGTTCTATTCTGTGTGACTTCTGCTGCCAATGTTTCGAAAAATTATATAATGTTAACCAAGACGTTTCAACCATTATTAATCATGTAATTTATTATTATCTATTTATTTATTTATTTGCAACGGGACACAAAAGATGTTTTCTCAGTCATGCTGTAACTGACAATAGAACCGTAAAATCACAAAAGTGGTCAATCTATCTATCATCTGTTTGGTTTATCTGTCTGTCATTGTCTATTTATTGTTCTTTCGATTAATGTACCGCTGTATTGTTCCTTTGTTCTATCTATCATTCTATCTGTTGTTCTGTCTTCCCTGCACGTCTGTTCTCCTCTTACATATGTTGGAGTATGTGTGTAGATCCCAAAGCCCCTCTTCTCTAGTTGGGGAATCTCTTACAATCTTCTCTTTCTCTCTTGGGAAGAAGGTTTCTGACATGAGATTGATGTGTAGTTGGGGAAACGACACGTTGAACAGGATTTGCCATTTTAAACCTCTCCAAACCCATGTGATCTCCCCTATTTGCCCTCTGAGGGATCAGTGTGGAGTATGCGGTTTCAAAAGCCAATGAAGAAAATTGAAAGAAAAGCCCTGTTCCCACCAGAGGAACAATGAATATCTTCACAAATGCTAAAATGCTAGGTAGGCGGAATATCATTTTGTATTTTGTTATTGGGAAAAAAATTGCAGCGGAGCCACGCTTGCCTTGGGATATCTCGCAAGCGTTTTCGAAGCAAAGTAGGGTGTTTCACTTAGAAATCGTTAACTACACCAAATCGTTTTCATGTCCTGTTTGTGTGCGTGGATTTGTTTTACAAAGACGGTTCGTTTTGCTGAGACGGGGAAAGCAAACGCTTCACGGATCCTCCGTTCTTTTTATATCTACGGACTACAGATGGTACAAGCTATACTCTTGTTCTGTTTGTTAACACGTCTTTCTCCTGTAGAGGGGCATCAGGCCTAACCTTCTGTCGCTTTTGGTCATGTCATGGCTCTTCGCCATGGCTTATTCAGCTAGCGAATGACACCGATGGTGTAATATGACTTTGCAGCTCTGGAACAAGATGTAAGGGAAAAATAAAACACCCTACGTTCATTCAGTCAGGCCATTCTGTCCCTTTTTCCACAACTTTGGTTTTCGTCTGATGCTTGTTCCCGTGAAAAGGGAGAGAGAGAGTGAGAGGCACCGAGCCGGAGCGGTATGTAACCGGTGTGAAAGGGCCACCTCTACATTCCTCATCGAGCACGGCTACTTAGGGAGCCGTGAGCCCTTGAGATGCGAAGTTCTTTTGAGGCCGCACCAGGAGCTGTGGGCTCCTAATTGTTTCTAATAGATTGGGAGGTGTCGAAGCTTATTCTGCCAGCCTGGAAAGAGAGAAAGAGGGAGAGAGGGAGGAGAAGGGTGGGAGAATGAGGTATTAAGAGCATAAAAGAGGATGGGTGAGAGCGGTTGCAGGCCTTGATTTGTAATGACTCATTAAGTTTTCCTGGTTTTGTGCTGGCTGGCTCATTATAGCCCATAGAGTGGAGGGAAATAGAGGAGTGGAGGTGGGAGGTGAGTTTAAATAGCCTGAGCCCAACACTAGGCCACAAAGCATGGACAAATAGTTGAATAGAAGGATGAACAGATGCAATAAAGGTGGCAGATGCAACCTTGCCAGTCAAATTGCCAAGTTAATTCAGATATATGCTATTTCTTTATTTCTGAAAGACTGAAAAGGCAGTACCTTATGGCAAATTTAGTACGTTGACTCAGTACCAATATAAAAAGTACTTTTGTAGAGGTTACTGGCACATAAAGTGCACTCAATAAATGATAATTGCAAATAGGAAAAAAAAAGATAATAACATCGATTAAATGCATGGCTATAGATGAACTGGCCCAAATTTTCTAAATCGTCAGTTTTGAGAAATATCTGGATTTTCTCTTACTATTTCTTAACGGAATATTCCAGGATCAGTACAATTTAAGCTCAGCTGACAGCTGAGTGCTACAAAAACAATTTAAAATTCTTTAATTTTTTTAAAGAAAGCTCTTATATTTAATTGTTTTGCTAACATGTATTATTTGAGCTGATTAAATCATCATTTTTGCAGTTGTTTTAGGATTTATTGTGTCATGGCAATGGAAATATAAAATTGGATATAACTTTACACAGAGAAGAAAAGAAGAGACAAATGGGGATTAATTTTTATGGTAATCAGCATTATGCCACAAACCCAGAAGTGAGCCCACAGTATTTCTTTAAAAAAAGAGAGTAACTAAACATATATTTCAATATACATGATAGTCAGGCCCATTCTTGGCATATTACACCTTTAATACATCCAACCTGAGTCTCCACGGAGAGAGAGAGACTGAAACATAGATGTGTGGAGAGAGGGGTACAGTGGCCCTGGCTTGGCTGATCCATAACAGTCATTGGCTGTTACATACATTTCAAGATCCATTCAGGCTCTGGAGATAATCGAGCCGGCCGACAGTTTCCCCCCCGCAGCCCAATGGATTTATGATAGCACTGTCAAGAAAATGAGTCAGAATGACACAGTAGCTGACTTTAGCTGCAAATAATGTGATAGGCCGTACAGTGGCTGTGCAGCAGCTGCTGTGTGCATGAGTAATAGGCTATAAAGAAGCCTGATAGCAATACCTGTCATTGCTTAATGGCTGACTTCACTGAAGAGCTTTTGTGGCCTTTAACATGGAGATAATAGAAGATACAACCAATTTTATAGCTTCCCGCCTTGCATTCATAATTTATCGGTAGCGGGATACCGCACAACAAGGACAACAGTTCAGAAATGGGATGAGACGGAAGTTTGACGGGTAGGCTGAGACAGACAGGACGGGTCACTTCTTGCTTGAAGGATTTGAATTGAGAGATGAGGAACTTGAGTCATGAATTTTTTCTGTTCTAATGTAAATAAAGAAACTGAAGTAAAAAAAAAATGTGGAAACAATTTTCACTTAGAAAAATTTTACAAATAATTACACAGAGACTTCTAGTTACACTGAATTCAATGTGGAATTTTAAAGCAGAAACACTGAAAGCAGTATTTTCTGGTAAAATGTACTTTAATAATCTTGTATGTGTATGCACGTGTATAATATTTATTTACTGTATTTAATTAAAAAAAAATAGCTAGAAGGGTTTTCACTGAAAATCTGGCATGAATTTTATTATTTTATTGTGTTGATGAGGAATCAAACTATTTAGTTGTTTATTATTGTTAATAACATTACTTTATTTGTTCTGGGTAGGAGTCTTGTGAATCCAGTAGTCAGATAGTCTATAGTATATGCTAGACTATGTGCTGGTGTATTGAGCACCTGCTGTCGTTTGAAATAACTTAGCAGCCTGCACACTAAGTATGTGGAGAGCCCTCCTCTAGCTGCAAACTCATTTCCTTTATCGCTCTCCGCGCTACTGTTACCTGTCCACCACACTGTGAGTAGAGTTGTCGACATGGTTATTTTAAGGACAGTAGACCGTTGCGGAGACACCCAGTGAGCGCCAATATCGACACTGATGTTTTTTTCCCAGTGAAAACACACTAGAGAATAGTGCTGAGATTGACGCAAAATAAAGCTACTTTCACGTTTCAGGCATCCTCAAACTGACGCAGTCAGCCAAATTGTTCTTATACGAAAAGGATGACGTGCCAAATGCTAAGAATTTCTGAAATTTGAATACATTTTTCAGTTCGAAATTCCATATAAGTTGCGGATTGCTATGCTGCTATAAACTGGGAAAAGGAGAAAAACATATTGTAAAAAAGCAAAATATAACCATGTTTCACTCGTGGTCTTAGATTTTGAACTTATAAAATAAGATACGATACGATACAATAAGATAAGATAAGATAAGATAAGATAAGATAAGATAAAAGATAAGATAAGATTCCTTTATGTTGGGCCATATTTTTACTGATTTTTTTAATATTATTATTATTATTTATTATTATTATTATCCATAATAATAAAATATATTATTTTGATTATAATTAAAAATAATAAGAAATAATCAAACAAAAGTAAATGAATAAAATACTGTTTTTATTATTTTTAGTTCTAGATGTTTGAATGCATTTTGCAGTTACATTTAACACAGATTATTAAATTTGGTTGCTACAGTATGTTGCAATAGTATTTCAATGATTGCTTGTGTTTGAATAGAGTTTACATTTACAAAAAAAAAAAAATCCCATATGTTAAATCTTATTTGAAAGTAATGCACATACTTAACTCTTTCCCCGCCAGAGTTTTTTTTTTAAAAAGTTGCCAGCCACCGTCAACATTTTTGATCATTTTCACAAAAGTTTAATGGCACCCAGAATATTTTATTGTATGAATATCTAAACATGCAATATGTGAAAACAAAGAACAGAGACTCTGCTTAAAAAAAAAAAGAAAAAAAGTTGATTCTAGCGCACTTGAATGTGGGTAGGTTTCATGAAAAAAGCAACATTTTGAACAAAAAGCTGAGAAAATCATGTTTTTGTAAAAGACTACATCTAGATCAGATTCAGAACAATGATTAAAACATAGATGGAATAGATCGCTTCCATCAACACATCCAAAGCTTGCACTGTCCTATACAGTACCACTTCCTGGATCAACATTTCATTCCATAACGTTACGCTGTTTTGATTTATATACTGATCAATGTTTGATGATCGCATTATTTTCCATATGCATCTTCTTCTTTGCCATGTTTTGATCCAGACGTTCAATACTCTTTCAGAAGATGCGTAATAGCGCCTCCTACCGTACACCAGTGAAAACACGGAAAGACGAAAAATTCCATCAATGGCTCGGAAGCATTGTCTCATAAATGATGGAAAAGTCCGTCAGTGGTGGGGAAAGAGTTAAACAGCCACACGCACGCACACTTTCTCAATGTGAGTGTAATCAGACAGCTCCATATGTCACCATCCTTCATTATGAACTCTTACACCCACAGTGTGGCTACATAAACACTGAGGTCTAGGCCATGCTCTCTCTTTCACCTCTCACTAGAGGACATCAAAGTCACTCGGCACACCGATTTCTGATGAATGCTTCCATCTGCCGTCTGACATATGTCTCCATCCCCCACCCCAACTCCAGTCCACTCTGGAAAAAAAGCCCCAACCTTTCCACAACCTCCTGAGAGTGTGGCCATTTGTTAGCACTTAGCGTTAGCCTGCATCTGGGAGACCCAGCTCTAATTTGGTACGCTGGCCCATCAATCCTTTTAATACAACGCTCCAGCGAAGTCGCTCAGGCTATGTAACTAATGCTAGCTATTACTATCCTTATTAAAAGTGTAATGTTGTATTAAGTAGACCAATAAAAGTGGATTGTTTGGTGCAGCGGTTCTATTCAAATGGAGCATGAATTTATGATGGGGATCTTTCAGTGCCAAAATAATCCTTGTTGTAGAAGGGGAGAGCAGGGATAATTGTAACGCTTTTTGCTAAATTATTCCGGAAACATATAGCCTTTGGCAAAACCTTTGAAATTTTGCCCAAATATATTTCACGTATTAGCAGTCCTTGCCCATTACAATTAAATATATAACTTAATCAAGTTGCATACAGTTAAACTAGAAATACAAACTATGTTCATTACACCCCCTTTTTGTGAGTAATTATATTTTATGTGCACATTCTAATTTTAAAATATACAGATCATCATATTGTGACTGTTAACTGGACCATTAAGAATTGGGTCATCATTGTTATACAGACAGGAATAACTTTTTTTTTCCCCCCAAACAGAGTTGACAAAGACAATGTCCATCAGAGTTGCATTCGTGTCCACGGCAAATGTGTTATTACCAATGTTATGGAGTGTTACAATCATTCCAGATTATAGATGATACTGGAAAGATATATACTTGAGTCACTAACACACATTATTATACATACACACAAACATGTGTACTGCAATCAGTAAAAATATGACCAAGCATTCAATTTTCATCATAGAACCTAACATTTCTGCTTTCATATTGTGACCTACACCTGCAACTATAATAATGTCCCATCACAAATGTGGCTATACACAAAGATACACTCAGATATATAGCTTCCTCTAGAACGGCAGTCGTCATCAGTTAATGGAAAGAACAACACAAGGGCAAGTCTAATCATCATCTACTGCAGACCACAAGGGTAGAATGTGGCAAGAAGAGAAGTGAAGATGAAACGAGAGAGAAAGAGAGAGAGCTAAATGAAGTCTTAAGGAGAGCCAAGAGTCACTGAAGCAGGACACATATAGAAATTAATTCCCTCCTTTTAGAAAAAAAAGTCTAATTCTGACAAGCAGGGATGAGGAGAGACCATTAGGGCCCTTAGAGGGAAAAATAGAGGTGGAAAAAATACTCTAAGGATGCAGATGAGAAACGATGAAGAAGTGAAAAAAAATAAGATGGGCTGAAAAGAGGTAGAGAGAGAACAAACGAGAGAGGCAGAGAAAATCGCAAGACAAAAAGTGCTTGGTTATACTGTGGACAGCAGGTAGAAATGATAGTTAATTAAAGGAATAATCCAACCAAAAATAATAAAAATCATTTTATTTATTCATTGTATACACTACCATTCAAAAGTTTGACAGTGGTGAGAATTATGTGTTGAATTTATTTGATCAAAATATATTAAAACAGTAATACTGCAAATATTGTAAAATTTTATTTAAAATAACCCCAGCTGGCACAGGACATCAATATAACGTCAGGTTGCCGTTGGACATGACATCAGACAGACGTTGCATTTGGTTGAGAATGAAAATCGGGTTGATGTCAGTATTTGACGCCAGTTTGACATTGACTTAACATTGGATTTTGGTTACACAACCTAAAAACAACAGATATCAACGTCAGCTGGCGTCGGTGTTGGACATCAAATTAACATTGACATTAGACGTTGAATCGATATCGATATTTTTGCAACCAAAATTTAACCAAATATCAGCATCTTATGATGTTGTGTGTCTGCTGGGACTCTTTTATATTTTAATATATTTAAAAAATGTGATTTATTCCTGTTATGGAAAAGTTAAATTTTCACTAGCCATAATTGCAGTCTTCAATGTCACATGATCCTTCAGAAATCATTCTGATATGCTGATGTGGTGCTCAAGAAACATTTTATATGTTGAAATGCAGTTGTGCTGCTTACTATTTTCTTAATATTTATCACACGCTAACAACATAAAATTATATCTTTCAAGGAAAAAAAAAATCTTATGCACCCCAAATTTTTGAATGATAGTGCATAGATGAAGAATGACAACTCTGTTTGGATTGGAAATCATAGACCTAGTATACTAAAATACAAATGTCTTCCATTACAAGTAATGATCCTTTTGTCTCTGCCACATTTATTCAGCCCACTTTACCCTCATACAGTCAGTCATAATTAACTCTGTCATCACGGCTGGTAGCCTAGCAGGCCATTACAGGCCTGTAGTTGCTTGTCCCGGCCCTTTGCTCTAATGCTTTATCAGGCTGAGGTACATCACCTCTGGATTGCTTTGTCAATAAGCTGACCGGGCCTGACCTGGCTTGGGCATCTCTAACCAGACAGCCTGAGTGACATGTCGAAGATGGCTGATAATTCACAGAAATTGGAAGTGTGAAATCTTTAAGGGCCACTTCTCACGGCTGCCAAATGCCAGGGTATCTCTCCATCAGTGTACTGTTCTCACAATCCCAGGCATTGTTAATGGTGGCCTGTCTGTCCATCAAGACCCTGCTTCTACTGGGATTTATTCCCTGTTTACTTCCTTATCTCCGCAGGCTGGTTGCACTATCCTGGCCTAACGGGGCTGCTGTGTACTTGTGTATATGTGTGTGTGTGCGTGATTCAGCTGAAAGGGAATAAGCTACAGCATGAGCATGGCCTCACCCTCTTTTTCTCACTTTCCTACGCATTGTCAAGGTAGAGTAGTTCTACTTTAACACCTTCTGCCTTAAAGGGATGGTTCACCCAAAAATCAAACTTTTGCTATAATTTACTCATCCTCGTGTTGTTCCAAAGATATTTTGAACAGTTTTTGTCTATATACAACAGAAAGCAGAGATCCAAAACATAATTTTGGCTGCCATTGTTTGAATTTAAGTTTTTCCTCCTCAAGATGATTTCCAACTTGCTTCAGTGTCTGTTGTAGGTTTATGGTTGTCTGCATGTTAAGCTGGAAGCCCATTTTCACCTAAAAGTAAACATTAAAACAAAAGTAATTGTGAACTAAAGTTCAAAATATGAATTATCGTCACATTATTAGACATACAGTGTTGTGAAACAGGATTATTATTGTTATAAATAATGTGATAATTATTATAACAAAAAAAAAATCAGTTGAACTTTTACTAAAATAACAAACAAACAAAAAAAAGTAAAATAAATCATTAAAAAACTAATAAAAATGAGAAAAATGAAGTAAAATTACTAAAACGTTAAGTAAAATTAACATGAAAATGGAAAATCTAAAATGCAAAAATAAAAACAAATTCAAAGTATTAATAAAAACTACTGTATTATCTCAGTGATACTAAAATAAAAAGTCACAATTAAGAGAAATAAAGTCACAGTTTTAAGAGATGACGTTTCAGTTGTCAGATTCTGAGTCAGAAATGAACTTCCATATATAGAAAGCATTTTAACATTTTCTTTGACATTGCAAGGAATGAACTCCTTTCTGTCTTCTGTGAACTGTTCAGTACCAAGTAAAGATCTAGGCCATTTTATTACTTTTATAATTAGAGTCAGACAAATTTAAACAGCCTAAAAATTAAACCAAATTTGAGGTTAATTATTAGGATGATAATTAGCTGTATGATTAAGAAGATAAGAAAAGAAACAATATTTTACTTGTTAGATTTGGTCAAAAATACAAAATGGCACAATCTCCTCTGGGCCCCGACTGAGATGGAATCAAATATTCATGTCAGTTTGACATACTACAGTTAATATTGCAGTCAGAGTGACTGGCAGCACCGATTAACGTAAATTTATCTCTATACAACTGAACATGCAAGATAGTATGTTAATGAGCATCATTAGCATGAACAATTAGTGATGTTAAAAACTATTGTAATGTGGATGGAAATGTTTCACCAGCTCATGATTTCTTTATGGATGGTGGCCAGTTTTAATATTTTGTAGGTATAACAAACAGTGTTTCCCCTAGGTTTTCGGCTTTGGGGTGGGTGAGGGGTGTGGATTCCGTTTTTTTCCATTTTAATTTTTCTGGACTCCTTTTTAATGACTAAATTAAATTTTATTAATCAAAAAGCATGTCTAGCTAATTAAAATCATGAAACTTGAACAATTTAACACCAATTTATTGAAAGTTTAACACAAATTACGTTTAGGGCCCTATGTTTTATTTTTTCCAACCTTATGTTTTATTGTTACCAAATTCTGTTTTGCATGTCTAATTATTTGAAAGCATAAAAACAAGTTTCATTTATTCTTACAATAGCCCTATGATTTTTTTTCCCCCCTCAGAAATTCTGTGCTGTGTATTGCAATTTTTAAGTCATAAAACATTCATTTAATTTATCTTTTAATGAATGAAAATTAAACAAATTTTATTTTTTGGAAAATAAAGGGGATTTAATATTACAATTAAAAACACTGAAGAAATATTGTATGATTATCCCTTAAAAATAAGGTTTTAATAATTTTAATAGTAGCCTATTACATACATTCTACTGAACAATAGTAATGTTGGCTATTTCTGACTTCAAGGTAAACCTAACTTTTATTTTGACGGGTTGCCGTGAATACCTTTACATTTCTGTGTGTATATGATATGATGAGGATAGTTTTACTCAAATGAAATGGTCAAATGTACATGAAGTGACTCTCAGAGCAGTTCTGGAGATGTTGTTCATGTAGTTATGTCCTCATTAGTGAGACGACAGACGCTAATATCACCGGAAGCGTCACGCGGTTCAGTACAAGTAGTAAAGTAGTAGTACAAGTAGTAGCGGGCCGCCGACCCTAAAATAATGGTAGAGGAAACACTGACAAAAGTACATTGGGAAGTCTGTATGTAAATAGCTATAAATAAAATGATATAGCTCCGTCCCAACAATAATATGGAAGAACGTCACCTCACGGGATGTTTAGAACCAGAAATTGTTTCATTTTTTTTAAACACGCGTTTTGTTTGTACAACAAATGAAGCTGAACAATATGACTTGCTCCATACAGCAGAAATAATGAGCAGCGCGCTGAAAAGCGACTGTCAGCTGCTTCTAGCCGAGGAAGCGGCTCCTTCAATCTGACACGAACACTCAGAGATGTGAACTGTATGTTGAATTGCACTGAACAAACCCAGACTCTTGCGAACCTCATGTTGTCACTCATTCTACTTACACCACATGCAAACCAGAGAGTTCCCACTCGCTCTCTCCAACGGAAACTATCTCTCTCTGCTGGAACTAAAGGAGGTGAGAGAGTTGGAGCAAAAACAAATGGTAGAGAGGGAGTGGGTGATGAGAAGAAGAAACAGGAAGTGAGGGGGAGAGATTGAGAGAGAGAGAAAGACACTCCACATCTGTTAATCCAAAGAAGCTTAGTTAGGCTGAGAGTTTGTCCTGTATTTGTTTGTAGGATGGAAAGCCATGGGAAGAGAGAAACACTTCCATATTTAGCTACTGAGAGGTTTAAAATCTCAGCCAGCCTTTACTGTCACAGGAAAGTGAGTTCCCAGGCCGACACATCTCAAGCTGTTCAAATACCCATTAGGATGTTTTGTTTCCCATGCGCTCTGACAAAAAACGAAACCAAAAAAAAAAAAAAAAAAAACGGAGCGAGGGGAAGCCGATGGAAATTTATCAACAAACTTATGTGATATTTAATGATCCTTGTATGCGGAGGGAAAGACCACAGCCTGATTCGCCTCTGCCAAATACCGATCCCCTAACTTAATTTCCTGCCCAATTGCTGTTTTATAGTGCATAGTACAGTGATACCAGCTAGTAATATAGAAAACAGATTGCCTGTGCAGCCATGTGGATCAGACTGTTATGGGGCTGGGGAGAACCTGTAGTCTCTAGGGGGGTCTGTCGGTGGGCTTCACTAAACCAACAAACCCAGGAGCTTCCCTCATCCCTGACTGGCAGCAGCTGGCTGGATTGGGAAGAGATTGAGATTCCAGAGCTGGAACTGTCAGAGATGTACTTTGAGGTTTAACTTTGGTGGCGTGTAGACAGTTCTGATACGTTTATTATTGGACAATACCCTTGTGCATAATTGCTGCCTATAAGGGTACCGAATGACTGATTGTGTAGATTTATCAGAACGTTTATAATGCTTTAAGCATGAGCTGTTTACAACAAAGTTGAGTGAATTTTACAAGCAATCAAAGTCAGCATAGGATACAACAAAGTTTGGTACAGTCAGTGTTGGGGAGTAGCTGACTAAAGTAGCAACTTCTCTACATATTTCAGTGGCGTGAAAAGTAATGTTGAACTTGACTTTTGTATGTCACATTTCCAGTTCATTGATTTGGATGGTTCATTTTAATCAACCACTTAAAAGAGACTATAATAATTTAACCAAACTATCATGCTATTTAGGTATGTGAATGTAGTACTAAATAGCACCAATGAAATAAAATGGTCACACTTTATTTTAAGGTTCAGTTCTCACTATTTACAAACCATTAAGTACGACTTTTACCTCAATAAACTCTTATTTTGCTGCTTAAGTTAGTAAGGTAGTTGCTCAGTTTAGGTATTGGGTAGGATTAGGGATGTAGAATATGATCATGCAGAATATCTGCTTTGTAAGCACTAATAAACAGACAATATGTTAATAATAGGTATGCTAATAAGCAACTAGTCCATAGTGAGGAGTGGAAAATTGGTTGTGTGTTTTGAGCCAATCACTGAGCCATTTTATTTGATTTTCCAGGTCCTTAAAAACATTGCCTCTCTTACAGCCATAATTTGCTGTATAACTCCAGGCCATCATTTAAGAGGTCCATTTGTAAATGTTTAAAATGAAAACACTAGTGCTGTCCATGTTTGCCTGTCCGTATCCACAGACAGAACCCTTCCAGGCTGTGCTGACTTTTTTTCGCAGCACCCTGCTCCTCTTTAAACACATTTTTTTCCTCCTTTCAGCTTCTACTTTTTCCCCTCGCTGGATTTGCGCACAGAGGGCGACTCGAAAATCAGTCCTGAACTTCAAGCAAAGGTTAATGCTATTCGCTGTTTTTCTTTTTCTCCTCCTCTCTTTCTGTTCGTATTTTCTTGTGGGCCGAACCACCCACTTAGCTTAAGGTCACAAGCTGAGGCTAATGCTGCATGGAAGGGGCTGCCCGCAAACTCGGTGTCTCTATGATTAGATGTCCTGCTGGCCTACAATGCATACCAGCTCACTTGCCAAGTCAAATAACACATTTAGTGAATTGGAAATAAGATTTAAGTGGCTCAGGACAATGCTGCCAACCGTCTCATCTTTTTTTTTTTTTTTTTTTTGCCTCAGTCGTTTCTTTGTGTATTGGTGGGCGAAACGGGTCTTGTTCACAGTTAGGAGTTAATCTTCTTTTTTTTTTCTTTTTTTTCCCCTCTCGATTATTTGGAAACAGGTGATAAAACCCCTTCTGGCTAAAAGGAGAGAAAAGGTGCAGTTATGAGCTACATTGCGTTTCTGCCTTCTGTTCCATTTGTTTCCTCATTTTTTTTGTCTTTCTTTTGCTCTTTCACTTTCTCTCTCTTTATCCGTGGATAAGAACCACTTCCAAGTTCTTTGGCCAAGTGTGGGCCGGTCAAATGTTGGCATTTGATTCAGAGATCCTATTTTTTATATAATTTTTTTAGATCTTTCCATTAGTCTGAATACATTCAAAAGTTTGGGGTTGGTAACTTTTTTTTTGTAATAAAATGTTTTTGAAAGAAGTGTTTATGGTTGCTAAGGCTGTATTTATTTGATCAAAAATACAGCAAAAACAGTAATATTGTGAAATATTTTTTTTTACAATTTAAAATAACTGTTTTCTATATTAATATAAGCCATTTTTAATTTATTCTTGTGATGGCAAAGTTGCATTTTCAGCAATCATTACTCAAGTCTTCACTGTCACATGATCTTTTAAAAAATCATTCTGATACACAAATTTGTTGCTCAGGAAACATTTCTTATTACTATCAATGCTAAAAAATGTTGTGCTGCTTAATATTTTTGTGGAAACTGTGATACATTTTTTCAGGATTCTTTAGTCCTGATTTTTAGAAATTAAATTAAAATATTTTGTAACATTATAAATGTCTTTACTTTTGATCAATTTAATGCATCCTTGCTAAAGAAAAATCTGTCTGTCTTTCTGACTTTCTGGCTTTCTTTCTTTCTTTCTTTCTTTCTTTCTTTCAATTTGGAAAAATATAGCTTGAGTGCACTTCCAGGAAATGAACTACTCATGTATGCTTCCTTTCATTAATTTAATCAAAATACTAGAAATAGTAGTTCCAATCTGGGCTCTGACATCTCAGCTGCCTTCAAAACAATGCTTTGGAGGATGTGCTGAAATTACGCTAACTGCTTCAGTGCCAACGGCACAGTGCTACATGTTTGCTAAGCATTATGTAAGAGACATCAGCAGCACCCGTGCACTATGTGACGGGCATCTAATGAGGGCCTAATTAATCTTGGTGCTTTTGATGACATAAGCATGTCTGGATCAAGAGTCTTTGGTGAGCAGCTTGTTTTTGCACTTACTTCAGTGACAAGTGCCTAATGAATCACCACTGCAGCTGTGGCAGTTTGTTACATTCTGTCATGGTATGGGATATATCACAAATAATGTGTGTATGTGTATGTGAAGCGGCAATGATTTGCTAATTTGCATGTTGATTTTATTTGGATGACATTAGGATATTTCAACAGAGAAATAAGACAGAGACATGTAAACATGAATTTGTATATAAAACAAATGTTATTAGAGTGAGTTTTACAAGAAAATACAATTTCAGTCTATGCTTCAAAATTTCACATTTAGTTATTGTTACTTGCTGTTTCTTTAATTATTTGTGAAATTGACTAGTAATATCAGAGTGAAAATTGATTTACAGTAAATCCTAAACCAGTTTTTGAAAGCAAAAAAAGAAATTGAAAAATTTGAAAATAATTTATTTTTTATTTTATTTAAATTTATTTTACATTTTTAATATTTTAAATGGGTTACAGGGTAACACTGGGCGATTTTTACAGTATCTGACAATGCTCAATAATTCTGCATTAGGGAAAAAAAGCAAAAATTCAAAGGAAAAGAGTTATTTGTATGCTTCTAGTGTCACAGAAAAAATATTGATTGTTTCAAAACACCAAATGGTCGATTCAAATTCACACCATTGGTTGCTAAGTTGGGGTTGGTCGGATAGTTAAACATTTTAAACAGTAACATTTTAATTTCTCCACAATGGCACAATTTTACATCTTTTTTGGGTAGAAAATCAACCTACAAATTGCTTAGTTAACTCTGTAATAAACTGGGAGAAAGTATTTTTAACACAACAAGACTTACTACATGTTAATACAGTGTGTGTCTTTCATCAAAAAGAAGAAAATATAAAATATACTACGATTTACTGAAGCACCAAAAAAGCAAGCATCTTTAAATTCTAATAAGATTACATTATTTTAGGGCTAGAGACTGGCCTCCATTTCCATATAAAAGTCATGTGATATTAGTCTGAAAGTGTTTTGAGTCTGAAGGAGCATAGAAACCTCTGTAAAATCTTTTTGAACTAGCAGCTGAAAATAAAGCCATTGGACCAGGAAGTTTCTGCCGCCAGTAAGCTACATGAAGTGGGGTCAAAACTATGCTGGAAGAACCACTAGCTAACTTTCGTCTGGAGTACCCATAGCGCTGTACTGTGGCATCAATTCAACAGCTAATTTGTGGTGCACTTGCAAGAGTGAAGCTGAGAGAGTGGCTGTGTGTTGGCTGGCGGTTAGAAGCAGCCCAGATCAGGGTGCTGCTTGCAGGGACCAGCTGGTTTGGAGCACCCTGGACAGGGTCCAGGCCACCCACCACCTCCCCTCCCTCGCTCCGCGTTTGATCTAGCTTTGATTTTGTTATGTTTCTGAGGGCCAGAGAAGACAGAGAGGGTCAGAAGAAGGGGAAAAAGTTTGTTTAGGGAAGTTAAGATAAGTGTAATAGATGTAACAGAGGACATGAAATGAATTATGCTGAGTTATTTATGTACAGAGGAATGCTTTGTGTGTGTGTGTGCCTTTTGGAGGAAAACATTGAATTTGATAACTTCACGTTTTCACCGTCTTTTATACAAACCCATACAAAATAGCATGCATTATAATATTAAAAAAAGGGAAAACTGGTAATCTTCTGTCAGGACATTATCCAGAAATAAAAAAAAAACAAAAAAAAAAACAACAACAACAGCAGATAAGATAAGATAAGATAAGATACAATACAATACAATAGGAAAACTGGTCATCTTCTGCCAGGACATTAAAAAAAAAGTTAGTGCATCAAAACTTTTAATATTAAAACTGATAGTTTTACTCAAAGAATAAGGCTGATGCAATATTGAAGTGATGTGAAAAAAATATCTGCTTAAACTATTTATTTATTTAATTAATTAATTAATTTATTTATTTATTTAAGTAAAACACACATAACATGGTATTTATTCATTGGTCTAGTCTAGATATCGTTGTGTACAAAACAACAAAACAAGATGAATTTACATTGATCCAAAAACAGTGATTTGCATAGGTACAACATGGCTTATGAATATGTTGTTCTTTAGGTTAATTGCAGCATGCATGCATTCTCATGACATCACATCAGCTAATGAGATTACATTTAGCTAATTAACTCTTACAAAAAGTCAGCAAATCATTGTGACACATAAGCATAGCAGATCTTTGGTTGCCTGTAAGAAGGGAGATTAGGAAACTAGGAAAGCCTTTGTCCAGTTAATGATTGTTGCTATCTTTTGTCATGCATTAATTAAGTCATCCATTATTACTTTTAATAGACAACTATACTATTAAAGACAATGCATATAATTGTAAATCAAATATATACATATATATTAAAAAGCAAATATTTGAAGAGCGTCGCAGTAAATGATTCATTGAAGACCATAGCATTTCCATAGAGTTGTAATGATGCAATAAATAAGTACATAGCCTACAAATATCTGTTTAATTCAGAGCTGACAGAATGAGGTGATAACTGACCTGTAAAAGGCTGAATCTGAAACGATTAATTCTGCTAAACATGGAATAAACATGACGAGAAAACACTGCTAAGCTGGGCTACTTTCACATCAAATTTATTCTAAACCTGTAATGCAGTGACAGATACGGCTACACTCTGTCTGAATTACAGCTGAAGAGCCTCTTGCTACAGTTATGTAGTGAATATAGACATTGTTTTCTGTTTATAGTTGCTCTCTCAGTTCTGCTACCAAGTCGGTGCTATTCATTTGCCATTATAATAATGCCCATAATAAACCTTGATCTCCTTCTGTTGGCCTTTTCAGCTCGAGAGAGAATTTTTTCGCAGCCCATTAACAGAGCATGGCCGGCATTGCTGGTGTTAATAGTTGTTTAGTGACCGTGGCGCTCAGCTTTATAACTGTCTGTTTATCAAGAGAGAGGTTACACCCCAATCCATAATGGCCTGCATTCGGTGATTGCTGCCACACTGTTGGTGCATTAATTGAATTCATGCCGTTGCAAAAGTTATTTTGCATGAGTGCATACATTTGCCACATTTATGGAACGATGTCAAAAGATTTATTTATTTATTCAGTTTTTGTTTCATTTATTCCTTTTTTTCTGGAAGTTCTCCTGTTATCATATGGGTAAGAACATGCTTTTTCCTCTCAAACAGAAACATGTTCTTGGTCCCGGCTCTGAATATTGTTATGTAGCTTGAGGCTTGTATTTAAAACCACTGAATAATTTCAATCAAATTATTTTAATTGAGTGCTGGATCAGTAATTACAGGTTGGAGTCATTTAAACTGCCCTGGAAGTCATGTGATCGTAGGCATATTAAAAGTTTATGTCCGAGATAAAATTAATGAAGACGATTGTAATCTTGGGACTGCCTGAAACAATACAGCAATGCGAAGAATGCATCACATTCGATAGTCAGATGCCTGCGAAAAAAAATAAATAAAAATGGGATCGTAGCCATTCACCAGAACCTCCGGCTGATGCCCTCATTTGCACCTGGGTCTGTGGCGTACGCCAAGGCAAATGTTAGGTAACTTTAAATGCCACCAAGCCTGTCAGGAATTATGAGATGTGTGTGACAGCAGAGCCGTGGCTATAATCCTGTTTACCCACATCCGCGTCTTCTTGTCACGAAACATAAACGCAGGAAGAGTGGTTCGAGGGGCGTTCGGGGAGGAAATAAACTCGCACGTGTGCGCGCGTCGGATGCGGGGACATCTTCGCAACGCATAATTCAATATGACTAATCACGGTGGCCGCTGCCAACTCAGGAGCTCCTCTGACAATCTCAACCCAGCGGTATTTTGATAAAGCCAAAAAAACAGTGAGAGGGAGAAACGGGGCCAGATGTAGTTGGGGCACGTACCTGGGAAGCTCTGCATCTCGGCTGGGCACCTGTCCATGCCCGGCTCCCTGAGCTTAATCCCCCATTCACAGCTCTAGAGAAAGCTGGCTACCAGGCCTGGCTCCTCTCTCTCTCTCTCCTCATCACGCGGCTCTCGCCCCGCTAATCGGCATGCCAGGAAGCAGCCTACAAAAGGCGGCAGGAATTTACAGTAATAATCGGCCAGGAAATAAGCAGCACCTATGCGTTATTGAACACACAGGGGCTTACGAAAATTGATCGTAATGGCTTTCATCACCATTACTGATGCTTCATGCCTCACTTGCAGGTATTGTGAGAAAAGCAGGTCATGTCTTAATCTCTTTGCCGTACCCGTATAAGGGCATAATCCCATATGCACTGGTATTGAGGTGAATTTGCATATCTTGGGAGGATTGGAGTGTGTGATATATCATTGAACAGGCATATTTTCAACTACTT
>JAFVLL020041700.1:0-19704 GCA_021397915.2 Tor tambroides | reverse complement strand
GAGACCTGTAGCAGGCATCAAATTTGAAATGAGCTCATTTAGTGGATAAAAGTGTAAAATTTCTCTGTTTAAACATTTGTTATGTTCTCTATGTTATATTGTGAATAAAATATTGGCTCATGTGATATGAAAGTCTTTTAGTTTTCATTTTATTCATATTTAAAAAAACATCCCAACATCTCCGGAATTCGGGTTGTATACACCTAATTGTCCTTACTGCCACTTTTGATACATTTAATGTATGTTTGCTGAACCAAAATGAATGTTTAAAAAAAACATTGTTTAAAACCCAATTTTTGAATGGCATGTCAAATCTTATCTTTATTTTGTTAAATTGTAACTTATTTGTTTTAATTTTGACACTTTGGAATATAAAATATTAGTAGTTAAATAGCAGTAGAATATAAAATAGGTTTTCTGTCTTAACTACTGGGAAAAGCCAGGCAAGCAATCCTGATCAAGCTCTATTTTGGCTGTTTACAATGACTCAGACATGTTGTTTCTGCAGTTAAGATCTGATGCCTCTTTGATACTTTGCCCTACCATATGGGACCTGCTCCAGCAAGTCAAACAATGCTGGCGAGTAATTCCCCTTTTGCCTTGAATAACAGAAGTCTCCAAGTCTGATATTTGTACTTGACAAGAAGTCTCTTTGCCTTTAGCTGGGTTGTCAAGGAGACAGTTTAGTTTAACATGTCTCCCACTACATTTAAGCACTCATTCGCCGATTATAATGGGCTCAATTCTCCTGTCTGGTATTCCCCTACATTTATCAGAAGCCCAATAAAGCGAACTGTAAGCAAAGAGACTGCCAGTGGTTTAATGGCTGCTGTGCTGCCAGACAAGTTCATGCTAAATATCCCCCCACCTCAAAATGTTCTGTGTTCCTCCTACCCAACTGTCTTTGTTTTTCATCTCTGGAAGTACACTGAGCCCCGAGGTACGGTAAATGTTGTGCCCTTTCCCTGAAGTTTGATCTAACAGTAGAGTGCATGTGGGTGGACGCTGGTTAAAGAAGCTTATAGCAGATCAAGATGGTGGCGTTTGGAAATACAGATATGCTGGTTGCCACTAGTACAAGTTGGTCTGTTTGTCTTGGCGTGGTTGGGATAGTCTGGATAAGGTCTTACACAAATGCTGTGGTACGTTATACACTCCCTACAAGCCAAACAAACCCTATTGTTTGAGAAATCTTTTCCAGGTTTTAAATCACTCTAATTCATGTTGAAATGATCTAATACAAGCCTGTAAATTTTGCAGTTGTCATTATGCAAAATGAATAGCATGCCCTCAAAAACAATGCATCACCTGTCTTAGAAGTAAAGAATGTGTAAACATATCCCTGAAGAGTATAGCAACTCTCACTGTACTTTTTATTTTTTGTTTGATGCATCTGTCAAAGCTGTTTGTAATTCAGAATGTGTTTCCAAGATGCCTTTTCAACTTATACAAAGATTTTTCAGTTTTTTTTTATGACTTCTGGGTCTCTGAAAGGGCACCCCATTTCTTTTATTTTCCATCTGCTAATCATCTTATGGAATGGGAGGTTTTCCACATCTAAAAGACAAAGCTGTTCAAAATCAAAATCAAAAACAGTAATCAGACTTCATTAATCAAGACTTTGGTGGTTAAATGCAACATTCTTTTTCCTTGAACATAAATTGAAAAAGAAATGAACCGCATAAAACAATTTTGGTCATTAAATTAAGGTAGAATCCTTTTTTTTTTTTTTCTAGGAGGTCAGTATAAATTTACCCTCTTTGACTAGATGACCAAAAATTGTCCATGCTGCAGCTTATTCTGACCAAGAACCAGGTAGCAGAGTAGCTTAGCAGTTTACCACATTAGACAGAGAATCGAAACAAAAGTTTTCAGAGAATCCACGCTTTAAGAAGACTGGAAAAAAGTTTGCAGATTAGCTTACATCTGAAGTGCTTTTATTGTTTTATACCGATGACTCTAAAAACTGTATGCATAGAGTACAACAGTGACTGCACACTTCTGACCTTGGTTCATGAAGTGCTTATCTTCATAAAATTCTTCAATAATGAGTTCTAAGCTATTAATTAAAATAACCCACTCAGAGATGAATGATAGCATTATAAACTTAAAACTTAGCACCAGAAGGGCAAATGGAAATTAGTAAAATAAAAAAGTGATAAGTATTTCTTATCTGAAATAACCTATACATGAAGCTTTGTGAATTGTCATCAAATCAAAATGACAATGCAATATAAAACTATTGACTTTTTTAAAACTATTTTTTTCAAAATAGTCATTTTCTTTTTAGTATTTTAAACGGCCTTTTATTCCTGCAGCCACTACTCTAGTCTTCAGTGTCACATGATTTCCTTTGGAGATCATTCTAATATGCAGATTTTGGTGCTCAAGAAGCAGTTCTTTAGTGTTGACAGTTGTGCTGTTGCTTAATATTTTTTTGTGGAAAACGTGAAACAATTTTTCAGGATCACGATAAATAGAATGTTTTTATTTAATATATATTTTTGTAACAGTGTTAAAATCTTGTTCCTTGTTTAAAAGAATTAATTAATTCTTTCTTTCTTTCTTGGACAATTTCTCATGCTTTGTGAGTGTTTCGCTACTGGTAAAGCAAACTTGTATTTAGCTAGTTTCTGTGTGTTTTGGATGACTAGCATGTTAACTTTTGTTTAATAATGTTATCTTATATTAGCATTACCTCTTCAGCTCAAAGAAAAAGGCCAGTGTCAGATCAGAGGAAATTTGTTCTTTTAGGTATATTGATACAGTCCTGAATGTCTCCTGAGCAGTTTTCCTTGAAACTGTTTCGTGAGCAGCATTATCTATTTAAAAGGTCAAGCAACTTAAATGGATGTAGCTTTCTTGACGAAAGCATGTGGCTAGCAGTGATAACTGCCAGGAAACAAAATTGAATGCACACTGAAGTTTCATGACCGATAAACATCCTCAATGTGCTTGCTTTTATGATTTAGACAAGGAATTGCGGAGTACTGTCCCTTTAAGCAAAATCCTCCTGTTCCTATTGATTTTGAAAGAATTCTCTGCTTCTGTTTCACTCTTGCTTTCTCTATAACAAAATGGTCTGTCTCCCTGCAATATGGTGATATGGGACCTAAACCCCTGCGATCATTTATGTGGAGAAATGAAAGATGCAGGTTATTATAAAGTCATTGGTGCATGGGAGATCAAATGAAAGCACAATGTGCCATGCATATGTCCCCTTTGTTGCAGTCAATCCCTCCCTAACACACACACACACACACACACACACACACACACAGACAGATCGGATACAAGCACCAACAATGTGACAGGCCTCATTATCAGATAGCACACAGATGACATTTTAACATTGTGACACTCATTAACTAGCTGTTCTCGTCGAGTTCTCACACAGGGCAAAGGCGCATTCCCATAGGGACAACATGACATCCACCGTCCACATTACACAACCCCTCTTATTCCTCTCTCTCTCTCACACACACACACACACACACACACACACACACACACACACACACACACACACACGTTTGTTTTTTGGTTTACGGGGACTCTCCATAGGCGTAATGGTTTTTATACCGTACAAACTGTATGGGCTATTGCCCTACACCAACCCTACACCTAAACCTACCCCTTACAGGAAACTTTGTGCATTTTTAGATTTTCAAAAAAACACCATTTAGTATGTTTTTAAGCCTTTTGAATTACGGGGACATAGGCAGTGTCCTCATAAACCACCTTCAAATTGTAATACCTCTGTCATACCCATGTCATTAAACAAATTTTGTCCCCGTAAACCACAAAAACCAGTACACCCACACACACACACACACACACACCCACCTTCTCTCACCGTTGCCCAGAAACTCTTGATAGTCAGATCAATTAATTAATCAAGCTGTCAGGCCTTTTTAATTGCTTCATTGTGGCGCTCAAATCACACATATGAGTGACGTTCAGCAGCAACAAGCCTTGCAGAATGAAAAGTCTGTAAAAACTATGATATTTTAAAAACATTTTACTTCAGGACCAGTCTTCTATCATCTTATTTGACATCTTTTACAAGTATAATTATGTAATTGTAGAATTAAAGAGATTATGTAACCTAGCTAGGCCCAGATGGAATCTACAGACTTTTGCATTTTCTGTGCTGATTTGGGGAGAAAAATCCATGGAATGCATCGGAATTGGATTTAAACATGAGATAAAGAGAGCTGAGAATATTATTAATGGTTGAAAGCATTGTTATGCAAATTATGTAATATATTTAATAGGCAAACATGTAAATAATTGTAACACTATAAATGGCAGGTGTTGCAATTTTCTGGAAATCTGTGGCACTTCTGGAGAGCCTTTTTACATTTTGTAAATGAATCTGTACACATTATTGGTGACAGCATTATGTTTATTTCTGTCATTTTTGTGTGAGCACATCTGAGCTTCATTACGTAAAACCTCAAAGCACATTATTTCAAAGTTCATATCCATTCGGTCTATTATGTATGCCAGCTAATTTAAAGAAGAGCAATTGAGACTCTCTCTCATAACAAATTTGCTAATGTTTATTCATGAAATATTTAAGTCGCCTGTCCTCCAAAAATGAATTTACTGAGTCACAGCCAGAATTTTGACATTTACTACATCAGATAATATCAGCACTTTTAATTTGCCTTTTAAATGAGATGGTGGAGGACTGACTCAAAGTCACATTCACATGCTCCACAGTTGTCGGCTGCCATTGCTGTAGAAACACAAAGTTCACATGCTGTTTGCTAACTGCAGTCATTCTGGAGTAATGCCCCTAATCAACTGTTTCCTTTCTGCAATTTGAAGTGTAATTGAAGGCATGTGAAAAATCACCACGGGATTCGCGTTTCCAAATTTTGAGACTCTTAGTTGAGTTGCTGTGATGTGGTCAGTTTTTTTAAAACTTGCTTTTACCTCCAGAACTCTGTTAGAACTTTCAGCTATTTACATTTTTGCAAATAATTTGTTAATCATACTAGTAAACTGTTAAATCGCTAATTATTTACATTCTCAAAGGACAGTGTTCAAGTTAAAAATTTCAGCTCCAGTATAGTAGTATATGTGTTCTTCTAAAAATTATCAACAGGCTTCCCACAGTACAGTATCAGGGAATGTTAACATTGTGATTTCCACACCTGGAAGAGTCATGGAAACCAATAAAATTCTAAAAAGTTAAGGTTGCTATATTTTATTATTATTATTATTTTCTTAATCAGCTAGAAGTTCTCCTTGTCAGGTAATTATAAATGACTGAAAAATATGGAAAGGTCATAAAAATAAATGGTCAGAGGTCGTGGAAACCCTGTATCTTTCCTTTTTATACCAGGAATGCATATATATATATATATATATATATATATTTGTATCTCAAAACTAGAATATGGTACATGTAATTTTGAACGCAGGAGAACCTTTTCTGGTGTCAAATAACATTATTTTTCTGTGGGGATCAAAAGTATCTTCCAAAGGTGAGTTGCTTTTCACACCAATTATACAACATGAACAGTCTATATTGAAATAACATCTTGGAAACGTCTCTTGTGTATACAGTAGCATCATGTTCCCTACTTCCAAAGTTGTGGAGTGAGGAACAATACCTTCTAGAGGGTTCATTAGCTTTCTATTTTCTCTCCTTTTATTGAAATACATTACCAAGAAGGACTGCTCCACTTAAAAGGTTTCCATTCATTTTGGGTTTGGAAAGTAGCTATACTTTAAAGTAATCCAGTGTTATGAAAGTTGAGAATGTTGTTTGTTCTTGCAACCTAAAGCTGAGGGATGTTGTTTGGGGTTTGCTCGTTCCTACATGGCTTTTAAGTGCAACGAAGTTTGAAAGTGACTCATTCTGAAAAGGACTAATTGAAGTACCAAAGTAATTTAAAACCTATGAAGTCGCAGCAGAGATTGAACTACCTTAGACTATTACCGAAGACTTCCGCTTAGTGGCTATATTACGTAGCACACTGCATGATTAGTGACAAGTACTATTAAAAAGCTTATTCTTCTATTTTCCATGTAGCAAGTGAAACCATTACTCTAAATGGCATAAATGCAGTATAAGGACTGCATTCACAACGGCCAAGAAGCTCTTCTGCAACATTACTCTGAGCTGAATTTACGCAAAGCAAAATTGGGCAACCTCAAAACTCAAGGACTTACAAAAGTCTTTTACCCAAGGATTCCCGTTAACTGTACTGAAGGTCAACACAGACTAAACTTCAGACTTGCTTTTAGAGCAAGGTAGGAGGTATATTTCACAAGGCCAATGCTTTTCAAACACATTTTAGAAGGAATCCAAACAATTGTTCACAAACAGCTAAACTCAATGTTTTCATAACCCTGCAGTTTAAAAGAAATTTCATTTGAATAACAGACCTGACCTCAAGTTACCTCACTGTGGCGACTGCAAAACAACTAATCTCTTTAGATGCTCGAAATGAAGTCACAACACTGTTTGCTGAAAAAGCCAATCGAAACTAAACTGCATCATTCTTTTGTCAATTGTATCTTTTTCTATTCTGGGGGCCATTCTGTGTGTTTTGCCAGATAATTTCTAGTAACAAAAGATGGATGAGATGTGGTGTGATCAGTTAGATAAGTGAGCAAATCCCCCCGAACAAGACTAATGTCCCGTAAGAAGCAGGTGTTTGAGGAGACAAAGTGCCAGACGTAATGGGTCAAAAACTAGCAACAAACAAATCAATTCACCCCTCAGTATGTTTGGCTGTATTTTGGACAGAAGATCCAGACAGGATTCTGCTGAAGCGGTGAATCGTAGCCATTTCTTGCTCAAGCAGAAAAGTGGCTAAAAATGCCACTCTCACTCTTTGAAATGATTAATCATTTTATTTCACTTTAATTTTATTTTCATTGCTTGTTGCTTTTTCCATTTCTGCATAAAGAGAAATCTTACAGCAGCTTTCTTATTCAGTGGAAGTGCATGCTGTAACCATAGGCAGACCAAGATGGAATTGCAGCTGTTTTGCATTTTCTGCGTTGTTTTGGGGAAAATAGTTGAGTTAAAAGAGTAAAATGTGTGAAATGGAGATGAAAGTAGCATGTGACTCCTTTTGCAAGCATAAAACAATTCAGTTTACCACAATATTTAATGAACACGCAAAAGGTAAGCTGATGTTTAGAACTTTGTCAATGTCATGTGCTCAAGTACTTAGGAAGAGTTTTGAACCAGCTCAGCTTTGGAGATAAAACATCAAATGAATTGTTAACCAGAAGGAGGGAGAAAGAAAAACAACAACAACAACAACATCTAATGCAGAGAAGAGAAAAAAGAGGAGCAATATTCTACACAGCCTGCATACTCGTTTCTGTTATATTGCTTATGCATTACAAATTGTGGCGTTCCACACAGAAGTCAACATAATTGAGTTCATTTTACCCACAGCAGTGAAGTAGTTAAATGTCACATGCCTACGCTTCAGTATTCAGACTTCACAGATTGAAATGTACAATACAGCCTAAATGCATCAAAATATCTTCAAAACGGTTCTTCACACTCAATCTCATGTTGGAAATATTTTTCAAATTGATAGAAAGCAAGCTCAAGTGAGATAAATTATCCTATCTGCCCAAAAAATTCCAGGCTAATTTTCTTAAGAAAGAAAGAAGGAAAGAAGAGAAAAAATATAATTGACACTATTTTGAGTGATAGAATTAAGCTACACTGTAGTGTTTATCAGTTAAAAATGTGTCTTTTTAAATTTGTATTTTAAATTAACAATCCCAGTCGAGTAAACATTTTATTCAAGTCATTCAATCTCTTAATATGTGCAAAAGTGAACTGGCACTTCATTTTTATATTTATAAATGGAGCGGATATTAGTAGTAGGCTAATATATGCACTAATAAACTTGTTAGACAATACTTTCAGTGTATAATAATATATCTAGGCCTATTAAACCTTGAGGAATTTTTGTAGTATTTATTTTCAAGAGATTGTATGGAAAAGGCATGGCTTTTAAAAGAAGTACATTTAAAATTCTCTATAACAGCTATTTGTTATTATAGTTTATAAGAGTTTTTGTTTACTGATTTAAGTTTTTAAATTTTTCAGAACAGACAAACAAAATCTGTAGTAGGCTATAAATCTGAGCATACTTTGAATATACCTTGCAAAGATCCCTTTATATTCTCTGAAAAAAAAAAATCGATTTATTCATTTAGTAGCTATAAATCTGCCCAAATCATTCAGACTGAATTGCATAAGGAATTCCTGACTGTTTTGCTAATCTGTTTCACCGAACCATTGAAAGGAATCGAAGAGTGATTCATTCACGTTTCAGGCATCGGTTCAATCAGTCATGATTCAAAACAGCAGAAAATACGGGACATGTGATTTGGTTGCTGAAATATCATAAGTGTAAATGTTTTTTCCTCTTCATTCGTTATACGGTAATCTCCCTTGTCAAAAAGGATTTATCAGTGAAAACTTCCTGGGGCTCGTCACGTGCCAGAATTGCGCGAGATATAGTATATTCAAGACATGCAGTGAAAATCGGCGTCATCTTTGAAACAGCAGGTTTTGTGGTGAGATTTTTTTTTTTTTTTTTGAGGCTTTTATTTGAAGTTTGCATAAAGGTGGTTTTATTTTACAAATGATAAAGGTGTATATAGTGTGAAAGAGGTCATGGTGTACTTAAGGATTGTAATGAGGGGCTGCTGGCCTCGTACTTTAGGCCGCATCACACCTTGTCAACACTACTTAGTGTACTCAGTAGTAGAAGGACCAGGGCTATGATGATAGGAGGGGAGGTGGATTACAGAGTCTTTACTTATGCTGCTGAAAGCTTGATGAAAAGTGCATATTCAGGCACACATTCCATTTCAACAGGTGTACAAATTCAGCTGTGCAAATATCCTTTTTCTATGTTAACAGATCTCTATGCACTTCTTTCCTTATTTTTTTTTTCCACAGCCATGTTTAAGTTCTCTTTCTTTCCAGAGTGAGTAATGAGATTGGTATCCAATCTTTCACAACTACCTCAGTGCAGTGGCTTCAGCTTCCTTTAGGCCAGCCATGTCATTGCGGTTGAGGGTACTGGGGCGGCCTCACCACGTATGCTCAGCTTTTTAAGGACAAAAGAGGAAAATACGTCGACATATACACTTGAAAAGTCAAGAAAAATTGAAAAATAGAAGCTGACATTAGCGGCTCGGATTGCCCCTAAATTAGACGGTGGACGTTTTTTTTGGCCGCTGTGTACCCGTCTACCATTTAGTTCCAGTAGAATGTCAAAAAACAAGTTGAGCTAAGGTCTAATTATATAGTGGGGAGCCAAGGCCCCAGCCTAGCCCCAGATAATCACTGTCATTTGTCTATTCAGCCATTACCGTACTGTATAAAAGCTACAATCGGAAGGCCACAAGTCGTGAGGCTGATGACTTTATGCGAGCGAGGCACTATTTACAGTGAGGCACGTGTAAAAACATATGGACTGCCCAGTCATCCCTGTATTAAGTAAGGCCTAATTTTTCGACACGACTAAGTATAGTTAAGGACATCTGGATCACTGTGGTTAAAGTTAAGATAGTCATCATTACAGGCTTAGTTTGTGAGAAGGTTTCTGTGGAGAGTTGCAGGCCTTTGCAGGTTTGATTTTACACAGCGAAAAAAGGGCAACAGCAACCAATGAATCGTCTCCTGCAGTGAAGGAGCAACTGAGACATTTTTGGAGCTACAGAGCAATTCCAGCGGAGTTTATATTGTTGGCCATTAACTGCCCACAAGGAATTTGGAACATTTGTGAGCGCATGCCGACAGACACTCGGTCAAACAGTGCGCTTCTCTCTTTCCACCCCAGCAAAACCCACCCTGAACTCTTTGAATCAGCATTTAACATTCCTGCGGTATGTTTTGGCTTTGTGCGCTTAGAGCACCTGACGGACTCATTTAGGCCCATAAATGTAGCTTCTACTGAGCCTAATAGAAATAGCCATAGGCCTTGTGGGTGTCCCAAGCTAAAAGACGAGGAACAAACCGTAAATCTAGCGGTTAGTTTGTGTGATGTGTCAGTCTATAAATCTGTCTGAACTGTTCCCACATCAGCCTGCTGGGGTTTTATTGACTATATTTTACCACTTCTGTTGTTTGTGATGACAACAAAAGGAAACCCGTTGAGATTGGATACAGAGATAAAAATGATGGACGATTAATTCTTAGTGCTTCACATGGCCGTGTTTTGTGCAATAGAAGGTGTACAGACACAATAACAAGTGGTGTGTAAAACGTGTTTATAGATTTTGACTTTGTAGTTAAAGCGGTAGATGCAGTTGTTTTTGTTCTGTAGAAGTTTTCTTTTTTACTAACAATGTCTCTGGAAAACATGGCAAAAGAGTCCAGGAGGTCTGTGGCTCTCTCGCATTTAGCCCACTCAACCAAATGCTGACCTGCATTAAACCCTACAGTTAGGGCTGGGCGATATATCGAACGATATGATCATGCGCATCTCGTCAGTAAAGCCGGTTCCGTGATTAGCGGTAAATCTCTGTCACCTGCTTTCAAATGGAGCGGCATTTAATACACAGAGCCGTAGATCACTGACAAGCTACGCAATATCGAGTTCATTATCGCAGATGAATCGCCTTCGATAATGAACGCGATATTGTGCATTTCCCAGCCCTACCTCTCATAAAGGCTGCAAATTGCTACAGTTTTAGCTCATGATATTACTGCAAACAAGTAACATTTGGAGTTTGTGTATGACGACAAATAATGTCACACAGACATCTGAGCTTGCAATTTAGCAAAAAGAACAAATGTGACACAAATCACTGTAAAAACAAACAAGGAAAACAAACTTACATTAAAGAAAGAAACAATGAGTGTGCCATTAAAGGCAGGGTAAGCGATTTTTCAAAAACGTTTTAGAAAACTGAGTCGGGGCCGAGTACCAAAACAAACTTGTAGCCTATCAGCAGTAAGGGGCATGTCTACTCATGATATGGAGAAGAGAGCGTTCAGTGAACAGCCGAGCCAAGCGACAGAAAGATAGCGATGGCGGATAAAAAAACAAAAGAGGAAAACGTCTGCAGAACGATAAGGCAAGAAGTAGGACCCGTGTAAATATCGGATCAGCTTTCCAGCGCTGGAGAGATCTCAAGGAGCGGAAGGCCTGCGATCGGATGCCGAGGTTGCTTTGTTTCTTCTCGATAGGTGAGTATCTACACTGTATCTACACCGGACGCGCCGCGCCGCAACAGCTAAAGCCTGCCTACACTGGACACATGTATTTCAGGCTTGAATGTAGTTGTTTAAAACTCAAATCAGCGGTTTATTTATAAAAACAGCGCCTATTTGAAAATGTGCTTCTCCGATTTCGGAGACGTGAGCTCCACGCGATCACCAGGCGCTCAGTGCTTATGTATCCCGAAGAGAGGAGCATAACCTCGGCTAGTCCTTCTGACATTTGCCTCTGGCTCTGATGTCTCTGTAGTGGTTAAACATAAGATATCATTTGTTTTGGGTAAATCTAACAGGTAATCTTTGGTCTTTATTCTATTGTTCTAATAATATGTTAAAATGAAAATGAAAACAGGAAATGTTTGATATAATATTTTGTTTCATTGTAATGTATGTACGTTCCCTGAACTACATTTTTGCGGCTATTAATATGTTTAAATGAAAACGAAAAGAGGCAGTGATGTTTGATATATTTCGTATGTAAATACAGTGAGGAAGATTGCAGCAGCTGAGGCGAGCTGACTGACGTTATCAAGTACGCTGCTCTTTGCAGAATTACCGGACTTGCGTCGTCCCGTCCGCAGGAGTTCACGCTCCCGAGTCTAACTCGTGAAGTCCGAACTACCGAGGATGCAAGTCCGAAATTTGCGTACTTGGTATTGAGAAACACGCATAGACCTAACGTTAAGTCACCAGACTATTTGCCTAATCTTCTCGGTAGTTTAGACCGCGATGAAAACACAGACAGCAACAGGTCTGGGGGGAAAAAAGTTCCTGGGACATATTGTTCCAGGTAATTTCGGTGGAAAAGCGGCTTATGTTTCACAGAACTAATCTTTGCCTGGGTTGTGTAGGCTACGTATATGTAGGGCAGATCTATCAAAATAGGGGTGAGACCCTTTTGGGGTAGGGGCGTGTTTGTTTTGGTGATTTCAAATATCAACATTGGCTTCCAGAAATCGCTTACCCTGCTTTTAACAATTGTTGATTATATTAATTACTTTATTATTTCCAGTATCTTGTTAGTGGACGTTGCCATTTTGGCATCTTGGAGATCTCTGGATTACCTATTTAATAGGGATGCACTATATTAAAATTCTGTTAATTATCTGTATAATTATTTTAATTTCATTTATTAAAGATCAATTTGTTTAAAATTTGAAATGTAAAATGTAAACCTGTTTTACATTATAATATATACAATCAAATTCAAATATAAATATATGTATATTTACCTCCCATTACCTCCCATTTTTGTGACTGCTTTCGTAGGTGAGAAGACGGTTAGAGATGATGATTAATAATTGCTAATAACAGAACACAGTCAAAATATAGGAAACTTGAACATGTGACATTTCCTCACTTTTGCAAATCAGTGCAGATTTTTGCAACAACCACAAAAAAAATACTACAGGTTGAGCTGTGTAACCCCAGACTCGCATTATACAGTACAGTGGAATGTGGATACTTATTAGCAGTAACAACCTTAAAAAGCATAGAACTGTGTAGTGTAAATATTCCTCTTAAGTGGCACATTCATGTGCTTTATTGTTGCTAAAACACCATTTTATGACAGAAGTGCTGTCATAATGTAGTCATGATGCTGTTAAGCGGTGAAATTTATTCATAGGCCTTTAGAGAAAAGGCTGTGAACAGCAATACAGAGTCTTAATGAGAATGCTCATATCAGAAGTGCCAAGACAGTTCACATATTCTCACATGCAGAACGGCCAACTACCGTAAATGAGTCCAATGCGTTGGTGTGGGAATATTAGTACTGCATGAAGACAATCGCTGTGGTCAAAAGAGCAAAACATTTAGCAATTTGTTTAGTTGACAATCAGAACTTCTATAGGGACAGTCTGACTATCACAATGGTGATAGCTCATTAACTGACCCTTGTAGGGGATTCAGGTTTAAATCTGCAAATACTGCATACCTTTAGGACAATATTTTTGTTATTTTACACTGCCAGTATTTATTTATTTATTATTTTTTCTTTTTTGAAAGAAATTAAATTTTATTCAGCATTAAGGTTGGCATGAAAGTGAAGTAGCAATTGTCTTTCTTCCCTATTGTGAAATCAGCCTTTTGGCTGATATATATATATATATATATATATATATATGTATGCAATATGGTACTGAGGTAATGTAAAAATACAAATTGTAAAACTAACATCAAGATAAGTTATATTCATGAGCTTTGCCTTTTTGATGTAGTGATCATGTTGCAAGCCACCCATCTTGGCCCTTGTAACTCTAAATTTACTTTTAGCACCACTGGTAATGATGTTTTAAAGCTGAGAGATAACTTAAGTCTATGTTCCTGCCATCCAAAGAAATAAAGTGAGAAATAATATCTGAGGTCTTTGGCTCGGAAATTTGAAAATTGCCTGTATTCTCTAACCTGAGACCGAGTAAACACAACGAGAAGTGTGGTGTGTTTTGTACTAACATTTTGTATTAGTTTTTCGTTCTCACTGATCTTATAACATTTTAATTTACCTGTACTATATTTACATATGAAGGTAGACTGAGAATTAGACTAAAAGCAAGTTGACCATCCCAACATTTAAAGTTTAAGACCACACAAGCCAGTAGGTAATTTGAGGCAGATTTATTTTTTAAGGGCAAGCAAGGAAGGGTTCCTAGACAGTGTTCACAAAGCCAAATCCATGTTGATGTATTTAGTCTCTTGGAAGGCAAGAAAAATCATGTGCTTTCTATTTTGGAAGACATTTCATATGACTTCGGCTGTCATTGCACAAACAGCTGGATTGTACAATGCTTGAGACTTCTTCACTAATTATGATGTATAGTATTGTGGGCCATTAGGCCCTGATTGTAGATCCAATGTGTTGAGTGTTTTGTTATTAATCTGACCGCATTTCCAGCAGTCATTACTCTACCATCAGAGCTCCTGCTGTGTCTTAATAACTAATATTAAATAGTCCTTAGAGGTTTTTATGGTTAGCAACGAAGAAACCTAGAGTGGCTGTAAATGGTTTCAGAGATTTGAAGCCCACCGTATACGATTGCATTGGTGATTCATTCCTTACCATCAGCCTGTGATGGTAAGGAATGAATCACCAATGCAATCGTATACGGTGGGCTTCAAATCTCTGAAACCATGTTGAAAACCTGCACTACCATTCTGACGTTTGAAATGAGTTTTTTTTTAATGTTTTTTGAAAGAGGTCACTTATGCTCAACAAGGCTGCATACTGTAAAAACAATAATATCGTGAAATATTACAATTTAAAAGAACAGTTTTATTTTTTAATATATTTTAAAATGTGATTTATTCCTGTGATGGTAAAGCTGAATTTTCAGCAGCCATTACTTCAGTCTTGTCACATGATCCTTCAGAAGTAATTGTAATATGCTAATTTCGTGCTCAAGAAACATTTCTTTCATTAACAATTTTGAAAACAGTTGTGCTGCTTAATATTTTTGTGGAAATTTTTTTTCAGATTTCAAAAGAACAGTGTGTGTGTGAAATATTTTGTAACATTATAAATGTCTTTTATGTCACTTTTGATTGACTTGACCCATAAAATCAAAACTGACTTCTTATTTTTTTAAGGGATATTGAGATGTTTATTATAAATGATTTATCTGTGCACATCATTGTTTATTATTATTATTTTTTTTTTAAATTTATGTAAAATTCATTCATAATCTTTAATCAAAATAACCTCCGCTCCACTTTGTCTCGGGCGCAAGGGTGGGACAACCCCCAATTGATTCCCAATTGGACAAAATTACATCCCAACCTACATTTTTTTTTTCTCTCTCTCATCCAAAAGGCTGATTTCACAATAGGGAAGAAAGACAGTTGCTACTTCACTTTCATGCCAACCTTAATGCTGAATAAAATGTAATTTCTTTCAAAAAAAGAAAAAAATAATAATAAATAACTACTGGCAGTGTAAAATAACAAAAATACTGTCCTAAAGGTATGCAGTATTTGCAGATTTAAACCTGAATCCCCTACAAGGGTCAATTAATGAACTATCACCATTGTGAATTTGAGCGAGTCAGACTGTCCCTATAGAAGTTCTGGTTGTCAACTAAACAAATTGCTAAATGTTTTGCTCTTTTGACCACAGCGATTGTCTTCATGCAGTACTAATATTCCCACACCAACGCATTGGACTCATTTACGGTAGTTGGCTGTTCTGCGTGTGAGAATATGTGAACTGTCTTGGCACTTCTGATATGAGCATTCTCATTAAGACTCTGTATTGCTGTTCACAGCCTTTTCTTTAAAGGCCTATGAGTAAATTTCACCACTTAACAGCATCATGACTACATTATGACAGCACTTCTGTCATAAAATGGTGTTTTAGCAACAACAAAGCACATGAATGTGCCACTTAAGAGGAATATATACACTACACAGTTCTATTGCTTTTTAAGGTTGTCACTGCTAATAAGTATCCACATTCCACTGTGCTGTATAATGCGAGTCTGGGGTTACACAGCTCAACCTGTAGTATTTTTTTTTGTTGTTGTTGCAAAAATCTGCACTGATTTGCAAAAGTGAGGAAATGGCACATGTTCAAGTTTCCTATATTTTGACTGTGTTCTGTTATTAGCAATTATTAATCATCATCTCTAACTGTCTTCTCACCTACGAAAGCAGTCACAAAAATGGGACATGGTCTGAGAAATGTTTCTGAATTCTGTATGGCAGCAGCAGAGGTGTTAGTGGTGACTGAATTATGTGAACTCGGACTCAGATTCATTAGTGCGGTGAGAGAAGATGCAGCTGTTTAAACACCTCTCATTCCTCTTTATATTCATGAGTTAGAAATAATCCACATCTCTAAATGGCACAGTGTCATTCTTACATCAGCTTACAAATTAAATTTATTGTATAAAATAATATTTAAAAATATATATACTGTCACTTTTGATCAGTTTAATGCAATAAAAGTATTAATTTATTATTATCTTTAAAATCATACTTACCCTAAACTTACCTACAAATAGTAAGAAGCACAACTGTCAACATTGATAATAATAAGAAATTTTTCTTGAGCACCAAAGCAGCATATTAGAATGATTTCTGAAGGATCACGTCACACTGAAGACTGGAGTAATGATGCTGAAAATTCAGCTTTGCCATCACAAATATACATTACTGAGTTATTGTAAACTGTAATTAATATTTTACAGTACTACTGTTTTTACTATATTTTAAATTAAAAGTAATGTGGCCTTGGTGAGCATAAGAGTCTCATTTTCAAAGTATGTTGACTATAATGTCTGAACAGTATTCAAAGCTTCCAGTCACACAGATTTCCTTTGCCTTGGTGCACATGGTAAAATAGCTCTTAGGAGCTTCATTTCGTGTGAACTCCTTTTTATATCTGATCTCGGCGTACACTCCCACACCCACAAGCTCACTGACCCCTCATTTCACATGTGTATTACCCTCTCAGCGTTTATTTATGACTCGTTCTGAGCAATAATGGCATGTGGGCGGGTAAGGGAAATGGGGGTAGTTCTTGTGTCCTCAAAAGATCTCAAGATCATTCATGAGTCTTTGGCAAGACTTTAATGATCATTTTCAATGTCCTTCAGTTGAAGAGGGTTTCCCAGGAGGAGAAGACCTCTATTTGGCACATCAATATTGATTCAGAGAACTATCAGTCATATGAGGACAGGCACATTCGCTCGGTGTGCTGAACAGAGGGTGAAATGGGTGTCTGTTTTAGTGTTAAGGAGTAACTCACCATTAAATTCTCTCACTGCTACAGAGGCTCTTTGCAAAGTCTAATTTCATCCATCAGAACTCCTGCAATAAAACCATGAAGAGCCTATATCGGCTTTCATGTTCTTATTGTCATTTTTTCAGCACTGATGAATTGAGGATGGGGACTATTCAGAGAATATACTGAGCGAGATAATCAAATATTTACCTTTTAAGTCTCATGTACACAATGAAATATTTCCGTAGTGCTTCAATTTAATTTAACAAAAGGCACGAGTGCAAGTTTTTATATATATTTGTGTGTGTGTGTGTGTGTATGTGTGGTGAAAAAAATCCATGATTTGCATGAATAATTATGATGAATGTGATTTGGAGCCTCTTCATCTTAAGAACCCAGTGCTGGTGGAGTCACAGGTGTGTGTCTTTGTTTCATAAATGGCAGATTGTTGTTTTGGCAGGTGTTTTGCAGCATGCTGGATGTCATTTCATTTTTGTGCCGAAATCTTTGCACCTCAACTGAGAAGATGCAGCTTTACAGGCTTCAGTTTCTGAACTGCTACTTTAAAACAGATTTGTCAGGTTAGTGCTTTGGGACTATTAGTGTTTGTGTCTTTTCAAGTCATTTTTCACACGTACTTTCACACAGAATTTTATTGATAGTTCATAGCACTATAGCAGAAGCATTTTAGATTAGTTTAGGCAGCACAAGTCAATATTAACCATTTTTTTATTCATTACATTGCAGATTGTAGTGTAATTTGTAACCACCATAACCGTTATATTTCCTTTTCCTCAGCAGAAGGTGAATTTTAAGTTTAGGCTATCAGCTTCGGATGTAGTCTCCAAAGAAAAACAGACAGGAAGAAGTTAATACAGGAAGTCATCTCTTTACAACAACTTCCTTTTCCCATTGAGAGGAAGTGAGTTGAGGGTGGAGGGGTATAGTAATTTTCATCAGCTCCACAGCTTTCACTTCCTCCATGCTGCTGCATTTTGTAATATATTTATTTATGTGGAAAGTTGGCCTTGTCTGGTTTCTATTTGTCATAATAAGTGACCTTCTGAGCCTAGACTAAGATTGCTGAAATCATACTGGAAACTTCAGCGAATATTTGAATTAAAATGATTTCTAGTGGTACGAACGATAACATAGAATGCAACTTGTGACCTCTGGATACAGTTATATTAACATTATAATCGGGTCACTTAGTAGGTATAGGGATAGAGTAATATTTCAATGAATATTAATGAGCTTCCCTTATTAAAACGCAATGTACAACTCTTAAAGCATAGGACCTTGAAATGACATGTATTAAGTTTTACAAATACGTGACAGAGGAACGTGTCTGACAAGTTATCTTTGAGAAACAGAAACCAATTTCTAAAAAGTTTGTCGTATTATCAGCTCATTTTTTGCCACATCACACTGCGCCGAGTGTAAGACGCTGCCTCATTTCCATAATCAAATCAACACTAAACACAGGGATGAAACCACATCTCTGCTTTTCAGCCACAATCAGCCTTAATTACACAGCCGCCTAACTCAATCACACAAAAACACATGCTTCTGCATACCCCTCTGATTTAAAAAGCCCAAAACATCAATTAAAATATGTAAAGACAAATGGTCGTTTTTACTGTGGGTTATATTTTCAAGGTCTGCGTGATTACAAAGTCATGCCACAAAAGCAGACAGTACATTTGTCTTTTATTGCTTTTACAGTATCTAAGGTGACTCATAAATAGGTCGTTAGATAAAATATAAAATCGTTACACTCTTAAAAATAAAGGTTCTGTAACACTTTATTTCGATAGTCCACTTTAGACATTCTACTAACAGTAAGTAACTTTGCAACTACATGTCAACTAGCAGTCATTAGAGTATTAGTAGACTGTCTGCTTAATATCTTCTAACACCACAACATACAGCATACTGACTATGAGAAACTTTGCAAGTATGTCAACTTATTCTACTAACCCTAAACCTACCCTACTGAGAGTTAGTAGACCTGTGGTTGCAAATTAATGAGAATTAGTTGACATGTAGTTACAAAGTTACTTATAGTTAGTAGAATGTCTACAGTGGACTATCGAAATAAAGTGTAACCAAGGTTCTTTATTGGCATCTATGGTTCCAGAGCATTTAACATCCATGTAACCTTTACATTGCACAAAAAGTTCTTTAGATTAGGAACATATTTGTACCTATTACCTGTACCTAAGTGTACATATATAAAATACCTGTGTACTTTATGAAAAGGTACTGCTCCAGTGACATTTGTTGTACCTTTTTTCTGAGAGTGTAGGTGCCCCAAAGAGCCTTTTAATAAAAAGAACCAACTTCTTATTGTGAAGAACATTTTAAGGTACCAGTATGGACCCTTTAGGTACAAATATGTAACTTTTGAATAGGTACCATCCCAGTGACAGCTTTTGTACCTTTATTTCTGAGAGTGTGACATGCTCTTTTATGGCATTGCTGTGAAAATCCCCTGCAAAAACTTGAGTGTAGATATAAAATTGATTGTTTTTGATTGATTGATTAATACATTTTTATAAAAATGAATTATTCTAGTGTATTATTTTACTCTATTAATTTTAATAAGATTTACAGATAAATATATATGTAGAGAGAGAGGAAGTGCATTTATTTGTAATGGGTTAAAATGGATATGTAACGGATAAAAGACAAAATCTTTTTATTTGGTAACATTTTATGGATTTTTAATGAATGTTTACCTATAATTTCCATG